>VDFB02026320.1:131196421-131266493 GCA_007258455.2 Sequoia sempervirens | reverse complement strand
AAGTTTTTGAGTCTATGCAACCTGATATATCTAATGTTCCTCTTCAACTTGCTAATAATCATACTTGTAAAGTAGAAGCAATTGGAGATGTGAAAGTTCCTAATGGTAAATTGCATGATGTTTTATATGTTCCTGAATTAAAGACTAACTTGCTTTCAGTTGCTAAGCTTTGTCAAGATTATAAAATAGAATTGTACAAAGATATGTGCTATGTTATTGATCCAAAACAAAACAAGGTCATTGCTAATGCTAAATTAGACAATGATAATTTGTTCAAATTTTATGAGTTTGCTCAATCTAGATGCTCTTTAATACCTACCATTGATTTCAATGTTTGGCATGAAAGACTTGGTCATATAAATGCTAACAATATTGCTTTAATGCAAAAGCTTAATATGGTAGATGGATTGCCTAGTATTGTTCCATCTAAAATTGTATGCACAGGATGCATGCGTGGTAAGATGCATAGGGAGCCCTTTCCACATGGTCAATCATGGAGGGCAACTCATAAGTTGCACCTAGTTCATAGTGACCTTTTGGGACCCATGGAGAATAACTCCATCCAAGGATCAAGGTATGCACTTACTTATGTTGATGATTTTTCTAGAAGAACTTGGATCTATTTTCTTCATAGTAAGGATCAAGTTCTTGATATATTTTCTGAATTTCATAAATTTGTTGAAAGGCAATCTGGGTTTAAACTTAAAATTCTTAGAACTGATAATGGTAAAGAATATGTGAATAATGCCTTTAATAGTTATTTGAAATCATTTGGTATTAAGCATGAGCTAACTATTCCCTATACACCTCAACAAAATGGTGTAGCGGAAAGGAAGCATAGAACTATTGTTGAAATGGCTAGATGTATGTTACATGCTAAAAATATGTCTTATAAATTTTGGGCAGAAGCTATGTTTTGTGCTACTTACATTATTAATAGGACTCCTAATAAAGCTTTAAAGGATATAACTCCTGAAGAAGCTTGGTCTGGTAGGAAGCCCAATCTTAAGCATTTAAGGATTTTTGGTTCAATTGCTTATGTTCACAAACCTAAACAAAAGAGGCAAAAATTAGATGATAAATCTTCTTATCATATTTTTGTTGGTTATGATGAACATTCTAAAGCTTATAGAGTTTATAATCCTCTTACTAACAAAGTTAAAGTTGCTAGAGATGTATGCATTGCTGAAAATGGTATTCATGATTGTTCTAAAGTGCATAATATTGATTCTTCTCAAAATAAAGTTATTGTTATGGAGGATAATCCTCAAGTTGAAACTCCTCTTAACCCTCCTAATGCATCTCTTACTCATAGTGATAGTGATGATGAAAATGTTGAAATCTCTACTCATGATTCTTCTTCTAGTGATGATACTCCTACGTCTAAAAGAATGCCAAAATGGTTTAAAAATTTGTTGCAAGAAAGTGAGGATTATTTAGCTAAAAATCCACCTAAAAGAAGAAAGGCAAATTATTGTAATCATGCTTTGATGTCTAACATTATGAATTCAAATGATCCTCAAACTTATGAACAAGCTAAAGATCAACCTCATTGGCAAAAGGCTATGCAAGAAGAATATGATACTTTAATTGCTAATAATACTTGGGATTTAGTTCCATTACCTCAAGGTAAGAATCCTGTTTCATGCAAATGGTTGTATAAAACTAAGGTTAATGCAAATAATGAAGTTAGCAAGTTTAAAGCTAGATTAGTTGCTAGGGGCTTCTCTCAAGTTGAATGATTAGATTATAATGAAACATTTGCTCCAGTAGCTAAGATGCCAACCATTAAATTAGTTCTTGCTTTAGCTTCTCATATGCATTGGCCTATTCATCAAATGGATGTTAAAAGTGCATTTTTAAATGGTGATTTACATGAAGAGATTTATATGTCTCAACCTTTGGGTTTCATTAAGGAAGGTAATGAAAATCTTGTTTGCAAATTGAAGAAATCAATATATGGTTTAAAGCAATCTCCTAGAGAATGGTATTCAAAGATCAATGCTTTCTTTTTATCTCAAGGTTTCATTAGAAGTAAAAATGATCCAAATTTATATATTAAGCATAGTGAAGATGATATTGTGATTATTATTTTATATGTTGATGATTTAATTATCACTTCTAGTTCTAACAATTTGATTAGTGATGTTAAGTCTCAACTCAATCAACAATTTCAAATGACTGATTTAGGCCTATTACATTATTTTTTGGGTATGCAAATTTGGCAAACACCTAAAGGTATTTTTCTTTCTCAACATAAATATGCTCAAGATCTCTTAGATAGATTTAAAATGAATGATGCAAAGTGTGTTTCTACTCCTTGTGAATTAGGAACTAAATTAATGGTTGATATGGAAACTCCTTTTGTTGATCCTACTTTATATAGGCAATTAGTAGGAAGTTTAAATTATCTAACTCTTACTAGACCTGATATTTCTTATAGTGTTGGATTGGTTTCTAGATTTATGTCTAAACCACAACAAACTCATTTTAAAGTTGCAAAAATAATTTTAAGATATGTTAAAGGTACTCTTAATCTTGGTCTTTTTTATGATGCAAATTGTGATTTTTCTTTAAAGGGTTATACTGATTCAGATTTAGGAGGTGATCCCAATGATGGGAGATCCACTTGTGGTTATTGTTTCTTTGTTGGATCAGGTGCAATCTCATGGAATAGTAAGAAACAACAATCTACTTCTCTTTGTTCTACAGAAGCTGAATATAAAGGTTGTACAAATGCATCTAAAGAGGCATTATGGTTAAGAAGATTACTTGAAGACTTGGGTCTACCTCAAAAGGATCCTACTCCTTTATATTGTGATAATCAAAGTTCTATTGCTTTGGCAAAGAATCCAATTTTTCATGCAAGGACCAAGCACATTGCTCTTCAACATCATTTCATTAGAGAGCAAATTGAAGACAAGCAAATTTCTCTTTTGTATTGTAAAGGTGAAGATCAAGTTGGGAATATTCTCACCAAAGCTCTTTGTAAAGATAAATTTCTCTTTCATTGTACAAATCTTGGATTACAACCCATTGAAGGGTTTGATGTAACCTCCCCAAGTAAAGCTTAAGGGGGGATGTTAGAAGATTAATCTTTACTTGGTAAAGGTTATTCTTTAATTGTAATTATTTATTACCTTGTAGGAATATTCCAAAGGAATCCCTACAAGTCTTTTGTCTTTTTGTCATCTCACACATGTGTGAGGATGGCTTATTTTTTAATTCCTTTATTAAGGAATATTTGTAACCACCTCCTTAAGAGGTGACACTTTGCACACACATAGATGAATGGTGGCATTCATTGAGTTGGGAGTTACATTCTAACTCCTTCTTCTCACCTCTACTTATTGAGGTGCCTCTCCTCTCATTCTTCAAGATTCAAGCAAGCAAGCTAAGGCTGAAGCTCTCTCTCTCTTTGTATTATTCTTTAGGCATTTTGCCTCCATTCATAATATTGGGGTTTTTTCTTGTTTTTTCCCCTTAACAAATTCTTGTGTCTCTCTTGCTTTGGTGGTGCTTGGTTTGGCTACTTCAATTTATTTGGTAATCTCTTTCCTTCAAACAATTGCTCTTTATTAGTACTTTCCATTGCTCTTTTCTATTTCCTTTTCAAAGGTGCTATTGAAAAGGCTATTTTGTCTCATTTTCAATAGGGTGCTATTGAGAAAAGACTATATTGTCATTTTCAATTTTTGTGTTTTGTGGGTTTCTCCATTTGGGTCGTTGTTGAGATGAATATTGTTTGATTTATGCCTTGTGTTTTGTGGGTATGGTTGCAACTCAATAAAATAGTTAATGTTATATAGTTTATGTTGATTTATATAGGGTATTGTTGATTGTTATTCTCTATCTTAGGCTATATTGTTTCATTTTTCATAAGGTTCTGTTGAAAAGGATAGATTGTTGTGTTTTAAATAAGGTGTTGTTGAGAAAGGACTATATTTTTGCATGGGTTTGTTACTCTGCATTTTTTTGTTTTGTCAGTTTTACCATCTGGGTCACTGTTGAAACCAATATCGTTTGATTTATGGTTTTCATTTTCTTGTTATGGCTGCAACACAATAAAATAGTTAATGTTATACGACTTATGTTGATTGTTGTTCAATAGCTTAGGATATATTGTTTCATTCTCGATAAGTTGTTGTTGAAAAGGTATATTATTTCACCTTCTGATAAGGTAGTGTTGAGTAAAGACTATATTTTTGCATGGGTTTGTTCCTGTAAATTTTTTTGTTTTGTGGGTTTTCCCATCTATTTCGATGTTGAAACCAATTATGTTTTGTGGCTATGGTTGCAATGCAATAAAATAGTTACCATTATACAGTTTATGTTGATTTCCATAATTCATTGTTGATTGTTGTTGTCTAGATTAGGCTATATTGTCTCATTTTCGATAAGACGTTGTTGAAAAGGCTATCTTGTCTCAATTTTCAATAAGGTGTTGTTGAGAAGAGACTATATTGTTTGTTAAAATGAGAATTGTTTCATTTATGGTACGTGTTTTGTGGCTTTGGTTTTGCATGGGTTTTCCCATCTAGGTCGCTATTGAAACCAATACTATTTGATAGTGTTTCATTTTTTATAAGGTTTTGTTCAAAAGTGTATATTGTTTCAAGTTCTGATAAGGTGTTGTTGAGAAAACACTATATTTTTGTATGGGTTTGTAAGCTAGCGTTATACAATTTATGTTGATTCCCATAAGGCATTGTTCATTTTTGTTATCTAGCTTAGGCTACATTGTCTCATTTTTGATAAGGTGCTATTGAAAAGGCTATATAGTTTTAATTTTTGAATTCATAGTAACAAACCAAGATTCATATGTTTTGCATAGGTTTGTCACTATGAATTTTTATGTTTTGTGGGTTTCTGCATCTAGGTTGCTATTGAAACCAATATTGTTTGGTTTATGGATTTTGTTTTGTAGTGGCCATTTTTGGTTTGTGTGTGTTTTCGATGGTTGCAAGGAACTAACTTAGGCTAAATTGTTTCATTTTCAATAAGGTTTTGTTGGAAAAGGCCTGTTTTGTGGGTTTTCCCATCTGGGTTGCTATTAAGACCTATATTGTTCCACTTATGTGTTGTGTGTGGTGTTGATGGTTGCAAGGGTATTAAACAATTTTTGTTATGTTCACTAAGGTATTTTTTACAAATCTTTGGCTATATTGTTTCATTTTCGGCAAGGCAATAAAATAGTTGATGTTATCATTTCATTTTTTATGGCATGTTATTAAGAAAAGATTGTTCTATGGGTTTTCCCATCTATGTCATTGTTGAGTCCAATATTGTTTCATTTGTGGTCTCCATTTTGTGGTGATGGTTGCAACGTAACCAAGTAGTTAATTAGTCGAAAGGCTATATGTGCAAACTTTGGTCAGAATTTTTGTCAGCCTTCCTAGTTTTTAAGCCTTCTCGCGGTTGGGGAAAAGGTGGCAGATTTCTTTAAAACTAAAAAAGGAAGTGCTTGGCGTGCGATGGAAAGAGGGTGGTGTATTGTCCGCTGTGTGGATAGAGAATTCTAGTGAGATTAAATGTTGGTTGGCATTAACATTAATTGTTGTATGGTTTCCATGTGTTGGCGATGGTTGTAATAACAGCTGTCATTTATTCATTTGTGGCTTCCATTTTGTGGTGATGGTTGCAACGTAACCAAATAGTTAATGTTATATAGTTTATGTTGTTTTCCATAAGGCATTGTTAAGTGTTCTTCTCTAGCTTTGGCTATATTGTTTCATTTTTGATAAGGCATTCTTGGGAAAAGAATTTGATTTCTTCCTTGAATGGCTTCAAAAAGGTTTCAAACACATTGTATGTGGCAACCAGTGTTTCTTATTATGCTTAATATAAAGCCTATTATTATAAGAATTCCTTTTTTCAGGATGAAACAAATAACAACTATCTTCCTAAATAACAACTATCTTCTAAATATAATAAATATGAATGTTTTGTTTTCCTTTCTAAATAATATTTTGTTTAATATATAACTCTTATTAAAATGGATTCCACACATGGTTCATATGATACTTAATTAGCATAACAAGGTGTTGAGAGTCCAAGATTAGTCATGGAATTTTAGAATAAAGACCTTAAGGTTCAATCAAGATGATATTATTAGTTTTACTTATAATAATATGTTCACAATTCAATTATTGCATAATAGAATGACTCAAAGGTACGTGCCTATTTCTCTCATTGGTTGATATGTTGCATTATGGTTTTCCAAATCTTGCATTTAATACTTGTTGAATTAATAAAATAGTTTAAGCTATTTTCCATAGGGCATTATTGATTGTTCTTCTGTGGCCTTGAATAAATTATTTTCTTTATGGTTTTTGTGTAGTGGCAATGGTTGCAAAGTAATAAATCAATTCATGTTCTTCTTGATAAGGCATTCTTAGTTGTTTTTGTGTGTCTTTAAGGATAGTTCTTATTTGTCTAGGCCTCAATAAGGATTTCTTAGAATGGCAGGCTATATATTAAGTGTGAGATGAAACATCGGTCTGACTATTGATTATAGTGGCAGACCAAAATACATTTCCACCCCCATAATCAATGGTGATATTGATGTTTTTTATTATAGTTAATATAAAGGTTGTTGTGCATATAAATGGTTTTTGCATCTAATTTTACACAGATACATATCTGTGCACATAGGGAAAATAAAATGAAACACAACAAAATAAAGCCTGCTCTCCACCCTACCATATTGGGCCATGGACTATCATAGGCTGCTACACAGATATATCCATAGGTGGTATTCAAACATATGAATGTTGTCTACATCTAATGTTAGAAACACACAAATCTACACATAGGAAATATAAAATCAAACACAACAAAATGAGGCTTGCTCTCGACCCTACCATATTCGGTCATGGAGCCTCATGGGCTCTCACCAAACCATAGAGCAAGAACATACATCATCCTCCACTCTAATCAATGGTGAAATCAATCTTCCTTATTACACTTACTAGACAGTCTATCATTCTAACAACTCCTTTTTTGAGACTGAAAAAAAAAAAAACTAAAAAGGTGTATTTAACACATGGAATACATATATATGCAGCTGCAAAACAAAAGCTTTATACATATTTTGGTGTAGATTTTCTTTTGTAGCTGCATATGCTCTTTTTATGTCATCCACCATGGTCTTCAACCTCAAAAGAGTTATTAGAATGATAGACTATCTAGTAGATATAATAAGGAAAGATTGATTCGATGATCAAAATGTGGATGATATTATCATTCTTTCTCAGGCCCCAGTGAGAATCACATGAGGCTCTGACAATATAATGAGATGAAAATGGCTCTCGATGCTTTATTTGATTTTTGATCACCAGTCTGGAGAAGACCTTAATCAACTTGGAAACCTGCCTTCAAGAAGTATCCAGAAAGATTAAAATGACCACATAAAGTAATTCAACCAGCCTTCCAAGTTCTACAATCATCAGAAGCACAATTTCCCAATTTCACTCCTAAACCCTAGTTTTAGTGCAAACCAAGTTTAGGAATTTTCACCAACATTTTCCAAAACACCTAACAAACTCAAGGATGATTAAGATACCCTTTTTCAAGTTATAAAACATACAGGAAAACCAATATCAACTCTTTTGGAAAAACTCAAAGATCCAATACTCCTGCCATGGAAAAGGCTAGTGGATTAGCCCACTTTTACAAAGAAAGTACCCTTTAAACTCCACCAAAATTTATGAAACCTTGGGGAAGCAATTAAAATGCCCAAAAACTACTAAATCCACCAATAGTTTCCAGAAATCACTCTTCCAACACAGCACAGCCTAAAACCCTTGATTCTAGGCCTTCAAAAGGAGGGTTTATTGTAAATCATACCTCCAGACCTTTCCAGACTCTGCCACCTATTCAAACACGCATAATTATGCCTGCACAAGCTTTAAACTTCATCACATAGGTTATTTCTTCCAGAAAACTCATAAACCATCATTTAGTTCCTCACTTTCACAAGGAAAATCACCCAAATTCAATCTAGGGCAACACCCAAAACCCACAAACACACTTCCTCTGACTTGCAAATAATTTGGAAACCTATTTTACAAAAATGGGGCCATTCCACCGAGTTACAATTGCTACAGTAGGTGGAATGCCCTAAAAACTCATTTTAATACTCTCAAATCACCAATTTACACCAAAACAGGGCAGTTTCAGTAAAACGTCAATAAAATCCTCTAAACTTAATGAAAATTCACCAAACCACTTTCAAATGAAATTTGACACTCTCCTCTTTCCAACCATAACAGGTTTGAGCCCGTACAGGTCGTACAAAGGTCGTACCACACGTTTTAGCAGCAAATTTACACACAGAAATTTCCAGAAAGCAGCCTTTTTTTCATTATAACTTCAAAAAAATGATTCAACAACCATACCTCGACCATGAGAGGCTTATTTAACATCTAACCACCCTTGCAAACATCCTCCAACTAGAATTTTAATTATTTGGACATTGGAAACCAACTTTTTACCAATTAGACCCCTAATTGCCTAGTTTTGCACTTTTAACAATTTGTTGACAATAAGTACATTTTTATGCAACCTTTTGCATTTTTTGAACTAAATAACATCAAAAACCCCTAATTACATAATTAATAGTCTCAAAGACCTTATTTAACATAAAAATTACTCATACTATCACTAACTCCTAGACTAACCCTCATAGAATGCACTTTGCAATTACATGTTTTTAGGTGCTCCTGCACCATACTCCCCGGGTACAAAAAATTTATGCCCCATAAATTACTCCAAAGGTTTTCTCCAACTCTCTGCACAATCCCTTCAAACCTGCTCCAAGTCACCTGCATGGAAATCTTCCTCCAAGGGACTTTATACCCTTCATACTTTGCTTTGACTTCACCTTGCCATGCTTGATCCTGCTCAAATGAATCTGCTTGCTGCCTTTTGTCTTCATTAACACCTGCAAACAAAAATTCAATACACAAACTAAAACAACCATGCATTAGTGTCTCTTTTTCATGCTCTTCCATGAGCCTTGGCCAATTATACATGTAGTTCTGCCCTTCAATTCTATTATTTGCAACATAATCTGCATTTTTCCCTTCCACTTTCATTTTAACCTTTGGTCTGACCACTGTCAAAAGGATGAACAAATCAGTAATTCCCTTAACTCTCAGCCCCTTATCCTTCTACTTCACACTTGCACTCAAATGAATTATTCTTGGATCCCTTTCCTCAATAGCATACAATAGCCTAATTGCTAAACTCAGCAACCAAGGACAACTCACTGTCCCAAACTCAGATTTTCCTCTCTTCTCCAACTCAGTTGGAGACCACACACACTGTCTTCTCTTAGCCATTCCCTGGCCTAGCATCTTCAACATCTCAATTCTAACCTCTATCCTTATTGAAACTCTTTGCAAAACCTTTGCCATATGTCCTTCACCTCTCATGGTGACCAACCTCTGCTCAACTCCTCTAAACTCTCCAAACTTTTCCATAGTCTCCTTCACTGTTTTCTGCCAATCTTCATAGCTGACTGTCTTTTTCCTGACTTCTACAACCTGCTCATCATCTTCAATCCTTTCAAGACTTCTTTCATTCCTCTCACTACTTTTCTTTTTAGTCACTTCCTCATTCTTCTCTTTCTCAGTTTCCAAAACCTCTGTCACACAACCCACTGTGTTTACAATCCCTATCTTTTCATCACTTACTCTTACTATCAAGGGACACTCCACTGCCCCAATCATGATCTTGTCATAATTTTCAAGCCTTTCATGGCTTTCTCCAACCTTCCCACCTGTCTTATCTGCATCTCTTCTTTCTCCTTTAACATTCTCAGCTTTCAAAACTTCCCTTTCATCAGATGTTCTGCCTTGCTGCAACTCATCTTCTTTGTTATCAGACTTTTGTGATCGCTCAATACCCTGTCCAGTCAGTAGACATTGCTCATCTCCTCTATAGACCTCACTAGGCCTTCCTTGGTTCTCCATTGGTAATTCTCCTTCACTCTTATTCTCTTCACTTTGAGAGATCTCTGCCCCAAGTGCTTCCTGCTCACAAGACTCTGTCTCAGCTTCTTGTTCCACTGTACTTTTCATAGGTGTTTGCCCTAGAACACCATTAACCTGCAATGAACAAACTTCTTTCTGTTCTTTATCTTCAACACTATCCTCAAGCTTACCTTGCTCTTTTAAGGTCATTTCATGTTTGACCTCCACTTCCCTTGTCTCTCTTATGTCTTCAATCTGTACTATCCTTCCCAATGCTTCTTCATGGTATTTTTCCTTCTCCATTGCAACTATGCTATGCCCTATTGTCTCTTCCAGGTTCCCTTGTTCCTTTTGCTCTAGCATCTCTCTTTTTCCACACATCCCTATCCTTCTTTGTGTCCCTTCTTCCTGCAAACAACTCAGAATATACTTTTGCCCATCCTTTTCAATTTCATACACATTAAGCCTCCCATCATGCATAGCAAATCTATCATATTGCCAAACCATTCCTAGTATCATATGACAATCCCTTATAGGCATAATATCACATAATAGAACATCTTTATAAGGACCAATTTCAAAATCTACCAATGCTTGCTCTCTAACCACAAAATGCTGACTATCATTTACCCAATATGCCTTGTAAGGTGATTCATGTTTTAGCCTTGTCAAATGCAATTTTTCAACCATTTCTTCTGAAACAACATTACTCAAGGAACCTGAATCAATCATTACTTTACAGATCTTACCTCTGCATTTGCATCTAGTCTTGAAAATTGCATTCCTCATCTGTTTCTCCTTCTCATTCAAACCTCTGGTAGCCATGATGTCCTTTCTCCTTCAATCTTTAAGAGATCTACTTCCTTGCTCTGATACCACTCTGATGCAGAGTCCAGAGGCTCAACCTTAATCAACTTGGAAACCTGCCTTCAATAATTATCCAGAAAGATTAAAATGACCACATAAAGTAATTCAACTAGCCTTCCAAGTTCTACAATCATCAGAAGCACAATTTCCCAATTTCACTCCTAAACCCCAGTTTTAGTGCAAACCAAGTTTAGGCATTTTCACCAACATTTTATAAAAAACCTAACAAACTCAAGGATGATTAAGATACCCTTTTGCAAGTTATAAAACATACAGGAAAACCAATATCAACTCTTTTGGACAAACTCAAAGATCCAATACTCCTGCCATGGAAAAGGCTAGTGGATTAGCCCAATTTTACAAAGAAAGTACCCTTTAAACTCCACCAAACTTTATGAAACCTTGGGGCAGCAATTAAAATTCCCAAAAACTACTAAATACAACACTAGTTTCTAGAAATCACTCTTCCAACATAGCACAGCCTAAAACCCTTGATTCTAGGCCTTCAAAAGGAGGGTTTATTGTAAATCATACCTCCAGACCTTTCCAGACTCTGCCACCTGTTCAAACACGCATAATTATGCCTGAAAAAGTTTTAAACTTCATCACATAGGTTATTTCTTCCAGAAAACTCATAAACCATCATTTAGTTCCTCACTTTCATAAGGAAAATCACCCAAATTCAACCTAGGGCAACACCCAAAACTCACAAACACACTTCCTCTGACTTGCAAATAATTTGGAAACCTATTTTACAACAAATGGGGCCATTCCACCAAGTTACAATTGCTACAGTAGGTGGAATGCCCTAAAAACTCATTTTAATACTCTCAAATCACCAATTTACACCAAAACAGGGCAGTTTCAGTAAAACGTCAATAAAACCCTCTAAACTTAATGAAAATTCACCAAACCACTTTCAAATGAAAGCTGACACTCTCCTCTTTCCAACCATAACAGGGTTGAGCCCGTACAGGTCGTACAAAGGTCGTACCACACATTTTAGCAGCAAATTTACACACAGAAATTTCCAGAAAGCAGCCTTTTTGTCATTATAACTTCAAAAAAAATGATTCAACAACCATGCCTCGACCATGAGAGGATTATTTAACATCTAACCACCCTTAAAAAAATCCTCCAACTGGAATTTTAATTAGTTGGACATTGGAAACCAACTTTTTACCGATTAGACCCCTAATTGCCTAGTTTTGCACTTTTAACAATTTGTTGACAATAAGTACATTTTTATGCAACCTTTTGCATTTTTTGAACTAAATAACATCAAAAACCCCTAATTACATCATTAATAGTCTCAAAGACCTTATTTAACATAAAAATTACTCATACTATCACTAACTCCTAGACTAACCCTCATAGAATGCACTTTGCAATTACATGTTTTTAGGTGCTCCTGCACCAGTTTTATATTTCCTATGTGTGTAGATCTGTGTGTGTTTCCTAACATTAGATGCAAACAACATTCATATGTTTGAAGACCACCTATGGATATATATGTGTAACTTGATCCCTAGCAGTCCATGGCCCAATATGGTAGGGTGGGAGAGGCGGGGATTTCTTTTGTTGCGTTTCATTTTATTTTCACTATGTGCACAGATATGTATCTATGTAAAATTAGATGCAGACAACATATATATATATATATATATATATATATATATATATATATATCTGAAGTTGATGCACATATATATGCATTTTTTATTGTACTTTGTAGACAAAAGACTATATTGTTTGTTGAAATGAATAATTTTTGATTTATGGTTTTCCTTTTGTGGCAATGGTTTTGGATGGGTTTGTTATTGTGAATTTTTGTGCTCTAGATGGATTTTTCCATCTGATGTAGTGTTTCATTTTTCTTTTCCTGTGTACACATATGTATGTATGTAAAATTATATGTAGACAACATTCATATATACTCAACTTTATATTAAGCATTTAATAAGAAACATTTTTCCACATACAATGTGTTGAAAATATTTTAGAAGTTATTTAATAAGTTCTACAAAGATGGTGGCATCAATGTTTGATATAACACTCAAAATACAACTTATTATTCCAACAATGTTCTAGTATGTCTCAATGTTGTTTACAATTGCTATGACATACATCCAAATATACACATGGCATTTTTCATCACTATTTTCCTTGCAACCATCAACACCACATGAAAACCAACAATGCCCTATGGAAATCAACATAAACTATATATCATTACATTCCCACAAATACTTTTTGCGTGTATATATATTTTTGCAATATATTCCTACAAATGCATCCAAGGCATGCAATGCCTACATATGTTCTTGTAAAACAAAATCTACGCCGATATTTGCAAAACAAAATCATTGCTTTTGCAATCATTGCATCATGCAAAAAACAAAAAATAAGCTCCAACCACCTTCACAAAAATTTCACAACAGATAATTGCACTTGCACGCTCACAGAAGCTTGCCCTCCTTACTCACACGTCTGATAGAAGGTAAAGCCATCTAAACACACCCAACAATGCCTTGTTGAAAATTGTGTAGACATTTGCTATGTTTTTTGATGTTTTAAATGGCAGGTGTTACTTACAACCATTGCCAATACACAAAAACCATACAATAATCAAAAACTCGTAGTGACAAACCCATTGAAAACCTTCACCACAAAACACAAACCATAAAAGAAACTGTATTGGTTACAACAATGACCCAGATGAAGAAAACCACAAAAACACAACAATTCACAATAACAATCCAACACAAAAAATAAACAATATTTCCTTCCAACCATCACAACTACATGGTGACCATAAATGAAACAATATACCCTAAGCTAGAGAATAACAATAAAAAATGGCCTATGGAAAATAACATAAAATATTTTCGAAAGTATATTGCTTTGAAGAGTGACCCAAATGAAAAAAAGCCACAAAACACAACAATTCACGGTAATAATCCAATGCAAAAAATAATAATATTTCCTTCCAACCATCATGGCTTCATGGAGAGCATAAATGAAACAATATACCCTAAGCTAGAGAACAACAATGAACAATGGCCTATGGAAAACAACATGAGCTATTTTTAAAATACTCTATAAAAGGTTTTCCCAATATGCACCTCCACCTACACCTCTTCCTACTTGCTTCAAATGCAGCTCTTCCCGCTTTCAAAAAGCAATACAACAGTCTTGGTAATGGCACTATTGATCGGAGTGATGGACAATGTATGTCCCTTATGCACAGATATGTATGTATGTCATAGCAGATGCAAACAACATTGATTCCATAAGGCATTACTAATTGTTGTTCTCTAGGTTAGGGTATATTGTTTCATTTTCATTAAGAGACTATTGAAAAGGCTATACTATATCATTTTTTATAAGGTGTTGTAGCAAGAAGCAAAAAAAATTGGATTTATGTTGAATATAAAGAAGAAAGCACATGGCAATGTTGACACATCTGAAAACTGGAACCATTTTTCTATAGCACATAGGCTACTCTCAAATGGCTAGCAAAAACAAAGGTGAATGACATATAAATAGCCCAAATATCAATAATTTAAATGCATCACCTCAAAGATACATGTAGAAAATGCATATACAGACATACACACTCATGCCTTAAATAAAACAATATTAGTTTAAACAATAACCTAGCAAATTCTATTTTTCAACAACATATTATTGGAAAGGAAACAATATAGCCTTTTCTATAGACCAACAATCAACAATGCCTAATGGACAACAAAATAAATTCTATAACATTTACTATTGAATTGTGAATCAAATATAAAACAATATAGTAAGAGCTGAAGTAATAAAACAATTTATTCTATTTTCCTAATTTCAAAAAGATTTTCAACACATTGTATGTGGCAAGCAATGTTTCTTATTTTGCTTAATATGAAGCCTATTATTGTAAGAATTCCTCTTGAGGATGAAACAAATAACAACTATCCTAGCAAAGCAATAAACAGGGGGACGAGTTTATATGAATGTTGTCTACATCTTATTTTGCATACCTACATATCTTGAAACAGGAAAAGAAAAATGAAACACAACAAAAGAAAGACATACTTTAGTGTTTTTGTATGGTTTTTTTCTACTAGAAATGGTTGCAAAGTAATAAAACAGCTCATTCTCTTCTCAATACGACATTGTTGGTTATTTTTGTGTGGCATGTGGTGATAGTCTACAGTATTTTTCATAGGGCATTGGTGATTGTTGAGTTGTGGCTTTAGTAATCCATTTGGAAAATGCATATAGGCACATACACAGCCACACATACATATAAACATTCAAAATAGTGAATAGCAACTATGGAGATATAAGAAGATGTGGGAATTAAGATAGAAAAGAAGCAAATAACTATATTGATATTAAAAACTTGACATATATATATATATGCATGACCTGAAAGATGCAGAAAATGGGTGTACACACATACACATACACACTCACACATACAAATGCATTACAGACACATTTTCTACACACAATTGTATCAAGATGTTGTATGTAATGAGAACATTGAATTGCATGCATATATGTTTTTATATATGTATATGTAGATGTATACATGCATACAACCATGTCCACAAGTATATACAAGAATAGCTGGAAATACAAAGGGTTTTTTTCAAATTGCACCTCTTGTTGCTTGGTTCAAGTGTACCTCTTCCCACTTTTTTTTTCTTTTCTCCCTGCTTTCTTGAGTGTCTACAAAAAATGGGCAATAAATTATCACAACCAACACTTTTGTATTTCTTTTGCAACTATCACCCCATGCAAAAAATCACAAAAAAAACATGCTCCTAGCTTGATAGTAGCTTGACAATAGATGATCAAACTTGCACCTTCACAAAATCTTTCTCTCCTTGCTCATAGCTATGATAGCAGGTAAAGCCAAAAAACAAAAACTAACAAATCCTTATCAAAAATTGTGTAGACATTGGATCACACTGATGGACAATGTATTTCCCCTATGTGCAGGAATGTATGTATTTCATAGTGGATGCAAAGAACATTGATACATAGTGATCCCTATCTTTATTTTGTTGGGACATTCTTGGAATCATAAGTTGTATTTTAATTGTTTTATAATAATGTTTTTTGCATCTAATATCACATATGCAGATTTATGCACATAGAGTAAATAAAATGAGTGGTAATGATAGTCAAGAATTTCTTTTGGATAAAAACATAAACTCTATAACATTTACTATTTTATTGTATATCAAAAATGAAACACTATAGCCAAAGCTAGAGAACAATAGTTAACAATGCCTTATGGAAAACAACATAGACTATTTTATTGTGTTGCAACCATCGCCATATAACAAAAGCCATATATGAAACAATATTAAATTTTCCTGCGTGTAGATATGTATGTATGTCAAAGTAGATGTAAACAATGTACATACATACTCTTCCCAGTGTTTATTATTTTGGAAAAATAGTTGTTATTTGTTTGAGCCTCAACAGGGAATTCTTGCAATGATATACTATATATTAAGTGTTATATGGAACATTGAATCCTTTTTTTTATTTATTTCTTTTTCCTCGTATTGTTGATGTCTCTAGAAAAAAATTGAAAGATTAAAAAAATGAAACCAAAAAAAATTGAATAATAAATTGTATATTAAGTGTTATATGAATCATTGAACCCTTTTTTTATTAATCTTTTGTTGTCATATTGCTAATGTGTGTACAAAAAAAATGAGAGATCATGTTGTGTGTTGAAGTCATAGAGCTTGTAGTCAGTCGTCGGCGTTGCATCTCTGATCTTTTAAAAGAGCAGCCCCAGCAATGTCGGTGGACTCTGGCTCTCCCCAGGCTGATGAACAATCTTCAGGCACCAGTCCTATAAGCTTGTTCATTGTTTCATTTTTGTTGCTAACAATTATATTGAAACTTTTCATGTGCATCCAGTGAACTATGAATATGCTTCATTTGAATTAACAGTTGTAATATATATTCAAACTCTTTATGTTTTATTTCCATTTCAATTTTCTAGCCATTTGGGAGTGACCTATGTGTTAGAAAAAAAATGGTTACATTTTTCAAATATGTCAACATTGTTGTATGCTTCCTTGTTTATTAGATACCAATAATTGATTCATTTTGTTTTGTCTCTTTCCCTTGCTTTTGTTTCTAGATTTGGATCACAACCATGGAAATCTCATTGCTTTTGCTTGGCTGAGTAAAAATTTCTTGTAGGATACAAAAGTACATCCATCCTTTACAGCACATGTGATATGATCTATTGATGTTGGAGATGTTGTCCCATCACCGGTTCTCCAACTAATGCCTTTTCAAAAATGGGAGGTGATCAAAGCCTGGTTGACCACTACAATGTTTTCCTCTATGATGGAACCCACATGCAAATAGCCTCTACTTTTCCTGCAAAATACAATGACAGTCTATTTTTTATAGGGGCATTGAAAATAGGTTCCATCTTGTGCTTGAAAAACTATCTATGTAGGAAGCTACAAGAATCAAGGTTGGCTATTGTTTTGCACTACTTGCACTTGTTGTTTTATGCTTTCTTGTTTGTGGGGACCACATTTTTTAATATTTGATCTCCATTTGGTTCTAGGGAGATTGTTATATTGTCCTTAGATGTCAAAATTTCAGATTGCTAACTAATTGGAAAACCTAGATATTTTTTTAGAGATCAAGAAGACAAAATAGTTGGCTAGGAGTCACCCTCCCCATCCAAAAAATCCTCAACATTTGGGATTCATACATCCCCAAGACAACATAATGCTCCTTCAAATATCATCCCTATTAAAGGGATGAATATTTACCAAACCAAATGGACAATAAAAGGTTGGGTAACAACCAAAAGGGATATGCACCATTATAGTAAACAAGGATGCGAGGGCCAAGTATTTAGCTTTGACATTATTGACGGTGAGGGAACAGAAATATGAATCACTTGATTTAATGACATAGCATAATTGCATTATGATAGGGTTGAGGTGGGTCGTACTTATTATGTGTCAAAAGGCTTAGTGAGACAAGCAAATAGGAAATTTAATAAGTTGAATAGCCACATGGAAATCATTTTTGATCAAAACACGATATTGAAATGTTGTGACAATGAGGCCTTTGTGCCGGACAAAGTATTTAAATTGATGGCAATAAATGAAATTGCAAAATGCA
This sequence comes from Sequoia sempervirens, assembly GCA_007258455.2. NCBI lineage: Eukaryota > Viridiplantae > Streptophyta > Pinopsida > Cupressales > Cupressaceae > Sequoia > Sequoia sempervirens. The sequence goes on along the minus strand of VDFB02026320.1, from coordinate 131,248,476 downwards.
GCAATAACAATTTGATTCATATTATTGGGGTTGTGGTGCATGTAGGAAAGGTATCGACTATTCAAAGAAAGGATTAGTTTGAAATGATTCGCAAAACTGTTAAACTTAATTATTTGTCTTTCTCTTGCATTGATGTTAATTTGTGGCATTCAAATTGGGAAGCAAAGGGTGACAAGCTGGAAAGGTTGTACATCCCTAGTTTGGTTGCCATCCTTGCTATTAAAAATGTGTGTGTTGGATATTTCAATGGAACTGTTATGAACACAACCACAAGGAATCTCCTATACATAAATCCTGACATTCCAAAATCACATCCCTTGATCCAATGAGGACATATTGAGCCACCTACCATTGGGCCCTCCTGGATAGTGCCTCAAAAGGTTGCTTTGGAAATAGTGAAATATATCAAAACTGATGCATTTTTTTGCGCTACATGTCCCTTGCAGGCCAATGGTAGACAATGCAAGAAAAAGTGTGAACATTCCACCAAAAATATGTGGTTTTTCCCTAAATTCCAGATAATGATAGTTGATTGTGACTTTCGGTATTTGTTGTAGCTAAAGATGGAAGACCACACGGGTGAGATTTGGGCTACTACTTTTGATGAGGCTACAACAAGCTTATTGCATATGTCAGCAAAAGAGCTTTACATGTTGCAATATGAGTCTTCTACTATAATGACTGCTAAGTCTATTATCAATGGTGTCACCTACACCTCATTTGTTTTCACTGTGCTTATTAAAACTTAGACCTATGATTGAAAAAGAAGGCTTAAAACAACAATAGTCAAAGTTTCAAGAATTAACTTTGAAGCTGAGTGCAAGTTGTTGTTGTCAGATTTTTTTGCAATTTCCCCTGTCATGCAAGACTCTCCAGAGATAATTATCGTACTGCCTTGAATGCCAAAAAACCATGCCTAATTGTGACTTTTGATATTTGTTATAGTTTCTGCTCACTGGACATCTATTTCCTTTTCTTTCTTTGGACTACTTTTCACATCATAAGACCTTTCATTTCTACTACTATTACTCAGTTGCTCATTTAACTAACCTTATATAGTAAGACAATGGACTATAACCTATAATGTTTAACAAAAAAATATACACTTCTTTTCTTTTGTATTTTTTATGTGGCTTATAGTTTTGTTTTGCTTTAAGTGTATGTTCCTCATTTTATTTTATGTTGTTTAGTTCTATAGTTATGTCACCCTATTTAACATATGTGTAAGTATTTACAACTGTTCTTATATATACTTGTGGACATGGTTGTATGCATGTATACATTTATGTATGCATGTATACATTTATGTATGCATATACATAAATATATATGCATGTAATTCAATTTCCTGGGTGTATAGAACATTTTGATACAAATGTGTGTAGATATATGTGTCTATAATGGATTTGTATGTGCATATACATGCCAACTTCAATCTTTATATGTATCTGTGACTTGCTTTTAATATCAATATAGTTATTTGCTTCTTGTCTATTTCAATTCCCACACTCTTATCTCTCCACAATTTTGTTAGCTATAATGTTGGCTCCATTGAATCCATGGCTATTAAATGCCGTCCTGCCTTTGCATTCATAAAGGCATGTCACATATGGTTATCTTCAATTTTCTTATAGTTGCATAAAACTTTATTTTGTTATAATATTTTCTATGTAATGTTCAATGATGACTATTCTCTATGGTCTGTGCAATGCTTTTGTGATTTTTCTTGAGTCAAGCTTGTTAAAATATGGCATTGCACAAGATTAAAATGTAGAATGTAATTGGAATTTTGTCATTTGATTTATATCATTCTAATGTTGTTTTGAATTTTCTCAGTGCACACAATATCTTGCTAGAGTTTTGTGTAGATATATGTATTTGTAATGCATTTGTATGTGTGAGTGTGTATCTCTGTATATGTATCTAACGCTTCTTAAATGTTCTCCCTACTACTTTGTCATGTCTCATCATAATTTCATGTTGCATATGGATACCATATGGTTCTTGGCTATAATGTTTGTTGTGTATGTTGTGCAGCTCAATCTACAGCCTAGCACTAAACAATGCCTTATTGAAAATAACATAAAATGCTCAATTACTTTGGTAAGTTTTAAATGTAAGGAACTATTGAAATCATTGCCAATATATGGAACCCATACATGAAACAATGTTGTCATGACCAACTGTGCCAAGTGATGTTTATTTCCTCTGCTTAGGAAACATACACATATATGTACATTTAAACTTATCTATATTTCTTTTCACATGTATTGACAAGTTTGGGTGTGCATATGTATGTATGTTGTTTGTAAAAACACTTGTCATAGTGGTGGCTCACAATCTTGATAGCAAGTAAAGCTACAGAAAAATAGTCAACAATTCCTTATGGAAAATAACCTAAACTATTCTATTGCTTTGGTAACTTTAGAACTCTAAATATTATTGTGGCCATCGACACTATATAGAAAGCATATATGAAACAATGTTGTTATTATACTGTTTTATTGCTTTGCAACCATATCCTCTATATGGAAACCATAAATGAAATAATATTTATTGCTTTGCAATGATTTCCTCTATATGGAAACTTTTAGCCGATAGGCTATATGTGTGAACTTTGGTTGGAATTTTCGGCAGCCTTCCTAGTTTTTAAGTTGTTGAGCAGCAATCAGCAATGCATATATATTTGCATCTACCTACACATACATATATATCGGTGTACATTTTGTTTTCCACTTGCATCTTTACCTATTGCATGTGTTTGATGCATATATAGGAATCTATTGCTGGGAAATATATAGCCACAAAAAAGTATGTGCTTCTTATGTTATGTTTCATTTTCCTTTTCATGTGTGCAAATATGTATGTATGTCAAATTAGATGTAGGCAACATATAATCCTCCCCACGTTTATTGTTTTTAGAAGATAGTTGTTATTTGTTTCCTCCTTAAAAAGGAATTCTTACAATAATAGGGTTTATATTAAGCCTAATAAGAAACATTGATATCGCCTTTCATCATAGTGGTGGGTAGTGTATGTTCTTGCTCGAGGGTTGGGTGAGAGCCTATGAGGCTCCATGACCTAATATGGTAGGGTAGAGAGCAGGCCTTCTTTTGTTTTGTTCCATTTTACTTTCCCTATGTGCAGATATGTATATTTGTGAAGTTAGCTATGAACAACATTCATCACTATGTGTAGCTATGTAAATATGTGAAATCATATGTAGATGAGTGATATTGCCATGAAGCCAACCTATTCCAAGTGATGTTGATCTCTCAACTTGTTCCAAGTGATGTTTATTTCCTTTGCTCCCATCGTGATTTCTATATTGACAAGTCCACCTACGGCTATATATGTGTGTTGTCTACTTATAAACTTTAGATGCATATATACCTGTATAGATTTTTCTTTGTAAATCTATATGTGGACTATTTAATTGCTTCCCAACTATCACCACTACATGGAAACCATAAATCAAAACCCTTCTGGCATTGGGCTCCTGGTCAGGAAAAAGGTGGAAAATGTTTTTGGTTTTTTAATTAGAAGCATTTGGCGCGCCAATAGGGAATGCCAACCTTTCTAGTTTTAAATCCTTTGACCATCAAGCCACCCATTGGGAAAAATGTGTCAGCCTCTTTGGTGCATGGGTAGAGAAAGCCAGTGAAGTTAAACGTTGGTTGGTATCAACATTAATTGTTGTATGGTTTTTGTGAAGTGGTGATGGTTGTAATAACACCTTCCATTTAAAGCCTTGGAGAACATAGTGAAAGCCTGCACAATTTTCAATCAGCCATTGTCGTTTATCATTCTTTGGCTTTTCCTGCTATTAGAGTTGTGAGCGATAGGTACTTGGAGGTTATTTTGTGTTTTTAGCACATGGGGCAATGGTTGCAAAAGCAATACAAAAGTTTTGATTGTGATAAGTTTTTTCCCATCTTTTGCATGTCATAGCCAACATTCATCCCTATGTGCAGATATGTATGTATGTGAGATCAGATACACAGAACATTCATATATACTCCTTCCTATGTTTATTCTTTTCATAAGGTAGCTTTTTTTTTCTTATACGTCTATACTTAAACTTCTCCACAAAAATTAATTGCTACTTGCCATCACATAGCCTTGTCTCTATTCACTGAGAGTTGTCGTAACATCTGACAAAAGAACGAGTACATATGTTTCAATTGGAAGTTGCAATTTTACTATTGGAGACTAGCATTGTGCATTTATTCAAATTGCTTTTGTGAACTGAAACATGTGGTGCATGTTCTTGTGTCAAGTAATTGTCTCAGGCTTAGGATTTTCAAGTTATTTTTGTAAAAAAAAGGGGGGAAACATAATCCACAACATGTGTCAAATTACATGTAGCCACATACCTATCTCAACCTCATTTATGCCCTCCTGTCTTAGCGTAATGGTATCATAACATGGTTATTAATTATGCCATGAGGATTTCTACATGTGGTCACTTCATCTCTGTCAAGTGTTACTATGCCTGGCTATTACATACCTTCTTGTGCTTGGATGTAGATTGCTTTCCATCAGCTTGTAGTCTATGTTCTTCCAAAATAACCAACCACTTGTAGGTAACACCTACCATTTAAAACCTCAAAAAACACAGCAAACTTGTGTGACAAGGGAAAGCTTCTGTGAAGGTGCATGTGTGGTTAGTCGTTGTGGAATTTATGTGAAGGTGGTTGGATGTTATTTTGTGTTCTTTGCATGGGGTGATGGTTGCAAAAGCACTACAAAAGTGTCGGTTGTGATAATTCTTTTCCCATTTTTTGCAGGCATGAATCTTGCATATAACACTTAAAAATATAGTTTATCATTCCAAGAATGTCCCATAAAATAAACATAACGATCGGTATTTATCAATGGTGTTTTCATCTACTATGAAATGCATACATATCTATACATAAGGGAAATACATTGTCCACCACTGCGAACAATGGTGGCATCAATATTCCATATAACACTCAAAATATAGCTTATCATTCAAAAAATGTGTCAGTATGTATCAAGGTTGTTCGTATCTTCTATGACATACATCCAAATCTACACATTGCATTTTTCATCACTGTGGTCAATGGTTGCATCAATGTTCCATATAACACTTAAAATACAACTTATCATTGCAAGAATGTCACAATAGAATAAACATAGGGATTAGTATGTATCAATGTTCTTTGCATCTACTATGACATACATGCATATCTGCACATAGGGGAAATCCATTGTCCATCACTGCAATCAATGGTTTCATCACAAAGACTTTTCTATTGCTTTACCAACCATCCCCGCATGCAAAAAAACACAAAACAAGTGATTTGTATTTTTGTCCACTCACTGTCAATGATGTCAAAGCTAAATACTTGGTCCTCGCATCCTTGTTTATTGTAATGGTGGCTATCTCTTTTAGTTTTCACATGACTTTTTATTACCCATCTGCTACCTGTTGTCTACATGTAATTCCACATACATACATTTCCACACATTTTTTTTGTGTCTATATATATCCGAGCAAAAAGATCCCTACAAATGCATCCAAGGAATGCAATGCCTGTATATCTGCTTGGAAAACAAAATTTGCACCGATATATAGGTATCGTTGAGAGTAGGCATCATTTTTTTGTGTGATTTTATATTTCCTATGTGCAGATCTATGTGTTTCTGACATTAGATGCAGACAACATTCATATGTTTGAAGACCACCTATGGATATATATGTGTAACAACCTATGACAGTCCATTGCCCAATATGGTAGGGTTGAGAGTAGGCTTTCTTTTGTTGTATTTCATTATATTTTCCCTATGTTCAAATATGTATCTGTGTTATTATTTATTTTAGCCTCAAAAATGAGTTGTTTGAATGATAGAATGTATATTACTAGTGTAATAAGGAACATTGATTTCACCATTCATTAGAGTGGTGGATGATGTATGTTCTTGCTCAGGGGTTTGGTGAGAGCACATGAGGCTCCATGACCCAATATGGTAGGTAGGGTGGAGAGCAGGCCTCATTTTGTTTTGTTCCATTTTATATTTCCTATGTGCACAACTCGATTCTTCACTTGAACTGGGTTCTTTAGCATTATGCTTAGATCCACCTTTCTATTTTTCTAGATACTAGAAGATACATGCCAAGAATTGCAGTCCACTATGAATCAAAGAAGAGGATTTGTCTCCAAAAATTATATTCATTGCCATCATCATGAAATATTGCTATTCTTTATGGTAATTGTACTGCTTCTCTTTTCACATTTCATTTCCATGCATATAGAATTTCCACCATTTCTAAATTCGCTTCCTTATCATTTTGTAAATGTGAAATGTATTCATGGTCATACTACATCACACCTTGTGCAAAAGGTATGCCTGCACCTTCTTTATTTGATCTCTTCCATTGCAGGTGTATTACATATTTTTTTTGTTATAAATTATAGAACTATTTAAATTTCGTAATTTAGATATTGGTTACCAATGAAACATGTTCACCTCACTAAAATTCACATTTTCCTTGTGTGTACCTATATTTGAGACAAACCATTTTATATTGCAGCCTCATTCTATTTATATACAAGGTATACAAATCTCCAAAATGCTAAACAACTTTATGATCACACATTTGCAAGTTGTACGACCTTCAACTACATTCTATCTATATACAACATAAGGCTATATATCTTTTATTCCATCTCTTATTTCACAACTGCATGTCAATTTATTAAAAATGTATAGCATTGATTTCAACTCAAGCAATTTGTCAGGTGCCAAAGCATTGCTTTCACCATTGATCAAAGTGGTGGACAATTTATGTTTTTTCTCGAGGGTTTGGTGAGATCCCATGAGGCTCCATGACCCAATATGGTAGGGTGGAGAGCAAGTATTCTTTTATTGTGTTCATACTGCAATCCACTGCATGCAAAAGGTATTCCTACATTTTATTTAATTGTTTCCTTCTATTACAGTTGCATTGCATATTATTTGTTATAAATTATACAACTCTTTATATTTCCTCATTTAGATATTGTCTACCAATGACACATGCTCATTGCACTAAACTTCACATTATCCTTTCATGTTTTCAAAGCATACTCAAGCCAAACAATCCTCCTTCATGGATGTTTAGATGCCATTAGATCTTCTATGAAGTCAGTAGGTGTCGAAACATTGCTTTCATCATTGATCAAAGTGGTGGAAAATTTATTTTTTTTGCTCAAGGGTTTGGTGAGATCCCATGAGGCTCCATGACCCAATATGGTAGGGTGGAGAGTAGGCCTTCTTTTCTTGTCATCATATTGCATTCCACCACGTGCACAAAGTCTGGGGTGTGTGTAAGAAGTTGAGTCCACTTTTTGGCCAAAAAGTGGAAATGTTTTTCCTGATTTTCAAAATTTGACACATTTGACCTTAAAATTTGAAGCACTTATAGATGAAATCTTTGAAAAGGTCACTAATCATAAAATGTACTGCTCGGAGTCTAGTTTCCAAATATGTAATTTATTTCAATACCCAGATTGTACAAATCGAGTTTCAATAGGTGTTTCTAAAAACCACTATTTAAAAGTCACTTTTTTTTACCATACCATGCACGTGTATGACATCCATACTTTGACTTAAATTATCGTATTTTTCTAAATCCCTTTGGGAAAAGATTTGTGACTCACTCAAGCTTGTTCTTGATATTTTTTTGTAATTTTTTATTGAATATTTTTTTTTTGTTAAATTTTTATTAGGCAAATTTGTCGTTTTGAAAAATCGTCATGTATGATATGCATAAGATCACCTAAACTTATCATTTTTTATTTTTATTTTTAAAATTGAAAATAATTGTCTGAATTTTGTTCTCGTGCAATCCGTTTGTCAAAATGTTATGTTGATCAAAAGTTATTAAAATAGTAAAAAACCCTGATATTTAAAGTTTATGGACCAATTTTATTAGAAATTAATTGAAAAATAGAAAAAATAATCCAATTGTAAAACAAATTACATATTTAGAATCTGCATTGTCTCATCTAAAATGGGTTTTAATTTCGTCAAAAAATTCTGCAAAAAAAGGTCGTCAGCCATGTGTCCAAAGTCAGTATTTTTCTCTGACATTGTTAGGACCTTCAACTTGCAGGTCAAACTAGGTTGAAGGCCTAGGTTCAGATTTCCAATGCTTTTCCCGAACCAAAATCCTAGGAAAAACCCTGACCACAAAGCTAATAGAAATTCAAATTTTAAAAAACAGGATCGTGCTTTATAAAACGGGATCCTGTTTATTAAAAATGGGATCCTATTTTATAATCGGATCCGATTCTTTAGTTTATAATATTCAGACAGTTGGAAGGGAAACGAGATCCCATTTTGTAAACGAGATCACGTTTCCCTTCCAACCGTCCCCACATTGAATATCGGGGAACGAGATCCCATTTCTTTTATTTAAATTTATTGCAAAAAATAATGTAAAGTCTGCAACTTCACATGTACGGCTGAGAGCAGTAAAATTAAACTATTTTTCATGAGCTATTGTATTTACAGGCGGTGAACTTGATTTTAGTTGATTTTTTCAAACGAGGCATCATCTACACCATTTTTGAAGTGGAATTGTGTTATTTTTGTTCTTGTTTGGAGGAACCAAAGGTCTTCAACTTGCAATATGGATTGAAGTTTTCAAAGGAGGAATGAAGGAAACAATTTTTAAAGTGGAATTGTGCTAGTTTTCTACTTGTTTTAAGGAACACAAGAGGAATAATTTTGTCCTAATAGGTATTCAACTTCCAATTTGGATTGAATATTTTGAAGAATTTCACTATTAACATTCATTTGTGCTTGAGAATTTTATAATCATGGGAGATAAAGCTCGTAATAAGAGAAGGAAGACATTGACTCCTCAAGAAGTTGAAGAAAATAGAGAGGAGAGACAAAGACAAAGAAAGAAGAATGAGAATGAAATCAATGAATGATGGTGGAGCAACCAATTCCACAACTATTGAAGATGAAAACATTGAGGATACCATGGTTGTAGATGAAGCTAATTTGCAAGGAGTTAATTTGGAGAAGAATATGATTATACAGACAAGTCCTACTATGTCTTCAAATCCCTCTTTGAATGCTATGGAGAATGTTTCAATATGCACAAATCCAGGTACATATTCAAATCCCAATGTTAGTGAAATGGTAAATTTGTATGTAGAAGTTTTACAAGATGCTGGACTTAATGATGTTGACATTGATGATATTCAAAGAGATGAAACTTTTATAGAATTTTTTGAAAACAAAAAAGAAAAATCTTTTATTAAAAATAAAAATAGAATGGTCATTATCTTGAAAATGAAAACAAACTCAGATTTTGATGAAATGAAAAATGAAAACCGCTTTGTTGATGAAAATGAAGATGAAAATGTAAATGAAAATGAAGATGAAGATGAAACTTCTAGAATGTGATGTTGAATTTAATGAAAATACTTTTTTAAAAATTGGAAGTGGTATTTTCAATAATCTTCCTAGTCAAATTTCTTGGAGGAAAATAAGAACACATGCAAATAGAATATACACCAAATTCTATTATCATAAAAAAATTGCATTTCAATCTCAACTAATGATACAATTGATGAGAATGCAAAAAATGAGGAAAGTAATGAAAAGATTAGGCTTTTATGTTAAACCAAAAAGAAAAGATCAATCATTAAAACATGTTATGTCTACTATTGCTAGTGACATTCAATCTATTGGGAAAAATAGTCGATCTAAAGATAAAATGCAACAAGAAGAGCTATAACAACTGCTATAGTTAATAAAGCAACTTTGAATAAAAGAATGGTAAACAATATTAGTGAAGTTTTAAAAATACACCCTAAAACATTACTAAGAGCAGAAAAAGAAGAGAAAGTATAGAAATGATCCTATCAATCAATGTTGAGCTTCAAGGATGACTAATGAGGTCCGATATAAAATTGAATGTTGAAATTAAATCTTTGATCGAAAAATTGGCATGATAATAATAGGTTTCATCTAATGCTAGAGATGTTTTAAAATTAAGGGTGGGGTCCAAAGTTCGCGATCCTCACACAAAACACCTATTAGATACAACACAAACCGAATCTTATAGAAAATTTTGTAGCGATAAGTGTTACCTGGTAATATTAAAATAAGTCAAAGGTCTTTTGAAAAATGTAAACCCTGGTATATAAAAATTAATAAGCAACGAATATCTTGTTGTAAAATACATGTTCAATTTTGTTATTTTTATGATGTTTTTGATATATACGTTGTACCTTGCATAATAACATGATTATACAAGAGTGTGGTATTGATATGCCACCTGAAGCAATAAGAGAGTTTATTTCAGGTTTTTTTGTGAAAAATCTAATGATAAATTATTTTATTTAAGTTCTTATAATTCTGAACAATGCATTAACTATGGAAATCTTTCATTTTAAGAATTTGTTTGCATGAAAGTGTTCATCATGATTTTGGACAACAATTAGTAGACGTCAAAAGACTTAGAAATGTTCACTATCCTTTAAAAGATGGAAAAATAGGAAAGCATTGTGATTTAGTTACAGAAAAAGTTAGTGTGCATGCATTCATGAGTGAATTTAAGAATAAAATTGTACCAAAATATGTCATGCACTCTGAACATGCTCGATGGCTTGATGGCCAATTTCACACATGTAGAAACACATTTCCAATTGGTACTATACTTTCAGTGGTTGATTTTGCAGAGAATTATACTCTCGCTCCGCAAGAGAAAATTCAATCTCAATATTATAATTCAGTGCAAGTAGCTATGTTTGTCCATATTATTTATAAACATGTAGATGATAGCACTGAGGATCAAGAAAAGTTTCGAGGGAGTATCATTTTTACTTGAGTGACAATCGACACACTATCAAAGTTTGTCAATACCGCTTTAGATATTTTATAGAAATTTAAGAGAAAGAGGAATCTAGATGAAAGAACACCTCATATGGTCAGATAATTATATGGTAGTTCAAGAATGCTTGAATTTTCTATTAGTGAAGTAGGGTTCACAAGGAACTTAATCTCCAGCATATATGGAGTTTTTTTTAAGATGGGCATGGTAAAGGAGAACATGATGGAGCTGGTGCGTGTGTTAAAAGAATTCTTTCTAGAGAACAATTAAAATTAGAGGATTCAGTAAAATTTAAAGATGCACGTGAGATTGTGGATTCGTGTAATAGAAGATTATATGCACCTGGTTCAAGTGATTACTCTACAGTTCATCGATTCTTTTGGTTGGTGGAAGAAGAGAACATTGTACCTAGAGTTGATTGTGAGACAATCAGTGGATCTACTAAATGGCATTCATTTAAGAGTGCGACAACAAGCACATGGACAATTTGGACAAGGAAGCTTGCATGGTTTTTCTAGTTTTGTATATGAGGATATTGGGAAGCATGTGAAAATGCATAATGGGTTGAATAGTGGGAGCAAAGATTGTTGACACCTACAGAAGCACATAATCAATATGAAAGAACTATTGAAGAAAATGATCAAGTGTTTGCATCTGAAGATTATGACTGTGTTTCAAACCTTGTACAAGAAGGTAATTTTAATTCAATTTATTTCATTTTGTTTCACTTTATTAAGTTATTTTGTAATACTAAATTATTTATATGGATATGCACAAGTTATTAAATTGAATTTTATTGGCACGACATGTGTATGTTGTTATTGCACCTGAGGGGAATGAAGAGAAAATAGGATATTGGTTGGCTTGTTGTGTGGAAACTAAACATAAGTTAATAACATCTTGACAAGATGATGATGGCTTTCATTATCCAATAGGCACGGTGATCCCCTTAAGACACCCCCTTAAGCAAATTTTGATAACAAGTTTTTGATCCCTTAAGCAATTTTTAGAACAAGTCTTTGATCCCCTTAACAAAATTTTGAGAACTTATTTGATGATGATGTTTAACATGTTTCCAATAGGATCGTGGTGGTTGTTGGCAATTGGCTATGAAAATACCTAAAAAGAAAGAATGGTCTACCTACATTCAAGACTATGAAACACATAAAAAAATTATACACTATTTGGTGGTGGAAACAAATATAAAACTAAAGCGGTATCGTGGAAGACCTACAAAAAAAGTGCTATGGACAATTTCTATGGAAGAGCATGAGACAAGCATAGATGCATTGCAAAAGAGAGGAATGCAGATGGTACAATGGAATAAGTAAATACAGGTAAATATAGTTTTAGTTTTATTTAGTCCTTTTAAATACATTAAATACATGTTTCGACATTGGTCAAGTGTGTTATTAGTTGAAATTGATTTAAATTGTCCTTTTATACATCCTTAAGGCATAATCACAAAAAGGATCTAGTCCATGCAAATTCAACCTAGACAACATAGAATACTTGGTAAAAATAGGTAATTATCAGTTAAATTATATTTAAATACATGTTTGATTACATATTGATATTGCTTGGACATTAATAGTTAAAATTGATTTATTGTCATTTTTGTATCCTAAAGCCATCATTGCATTGATCTCATACTTTGAAACAAAAAGGAGAGGATGCCTAGATTCAACCTACAAACATGTGTGGAATACTTTTAAATGCAAGTACTTGAGTTTTGTACATATAGATAGTTTTATATAAATTAAAATATGTATGTTTTGATGATTTCATTGATATTGCTTGTACCTTTTTGATATCAAGTGGTGTGAAGACCTACTACATTCTAGCCATGAGTTTGAGATGTTCTTGAGATGGCATATCCAAATTTTGTAAACATTTTTTGAGATGACATATATGTACATACATACTTACAGAATTAAACATACTCTATGTACCTCTATGTATCAAATCAATATTCTACATATTTTGTTTGTTAAATGTGCATGTTTTCCTACTTTGAAACTTTATGTCTAATTGTATAATCACTAAATATCATACATTATTAAATCAATTATATCCATAAGACGTTGTATTATGACCCCTTAATAAACTCCTTAAGAAATTCTATTAAGACCCTTAAGACATCCCCTTTAGACATATTATGACCCCTTAAGACATCCCTTAAGACATTCTATTATGACCCCTTTAGACATCCCCTTAAGACCCCTTAAAACATCCCCTTAAAACGTTCTATTATGACCCCTTTAGACATCCCCTTAAGACCCCTTAAAACATCCCCTTAAGAAGTTCTATTATGACCCATTTAGACATCCCCTTAAGACCCCTTAAAACATCCCCTTAAGAAGTTCTATTATGACCCATTTAGACATCCCCTTAAGACCCCTTAAAAAAACCCCTTAAGACATTCTATTATGACCCCTTTAGACATCCCCTTAAGACCCCTTAAGAAAACCCCTTAACACATTCTATTATGAACCCTTTAGACATCCTTAAGATATTCTATTATGACCCTTTAGACATCCCTTAAGACAATTATAACCCCTTAAGACATCCCCTTAAGATGTTCTATTATGACCCTCAGACATCCCTAAGACCCTTAAGGTCCCATAAGACGCCATTATTTGTTTTGACAACTTATAAATTAGTGTTAGATGTTATTATTTATAGAATTTATTAATGCTTTTATTCTCTAATCTTCTATGGTATTGTGTATTTCGTAAAATCTTATCCTTTATGGCATATAAATAGATTGCTTTTGTTTGTGAATTATGATTTATTGACTAATTATTGATTGACATGAATTGAATAAGTTCATTGAGTAATTATCGCTATTTATTGAATGTACATATCATGTATATCATGTATGAAATCACTAAATTTGCAAAGTATAAATATTAAAATGTCCTATATTAATACATGTATGAGATCACTAAATTTCACATTAATGTCCTATAATGTCTTGACTATGAACATAAAATGCATAAATGTACATATGTAAATTAAAATTTCAAACAATAATAAAGTCCATAATTTATGTAACATATTAAATGCATGAAACCAATATATTAAGCACATGAAATAAAGTCTAGAGTACAACCCGCGAACTAAAGTCCAACTAAGTACTTGAGCCATGGAATATAAATTCCAATAGAGTACATGAGAAACAAGAAATATAGTCCATGAAATAAAAAAATATAACACATAAAATCATGTTTCTAGGTCATGTACTGTCTCTATAATCAAGAGACCTCTTCACACCATGCAGACTATACGGATGACCTGAAACACTCTATACAAGAGAAAGATGAAATCAAATGTAAAACAATGAAAAATGATTTAATGATAATTTAATTTATAATACATCACAAAATTAAATTACCATCATATCTGCATCTAGATGCTCCAGTGCACCTAAAGCAACCTCTAAATTCCCTAAATAAATCTACATAAACAAGACAAAGAAAGTTGAAATTAGATGTACAACTCTACAATTAAAATGATTTAATTCAATTTAATTTATAATTTATCATATTTTAATTGTACTATATTATGAGGTTGTGCACCAAGATCTTCTCCAAGACCTACATGTACATGCTCAACTACAAGATGTGTCTCATGCTATAAAAGAAAAATAATATGTAACAAATCTCATATTATGTATATATTCAATTTAAAATTTATAATTGACTTTAAATATAATAATTGACTTTAAATATAATAAAAAATTTAAATTACCATTTGCTCTGCATGTCCTCCTGGTGGTGTAACTATGTCTGGGTCAAGGCTGAAAGTTGCACTAAGAAAGTCCTACAAGATCAAAATTAAAGCATGTACAATTGAATTAGGTTAATATATATTCAAGTTTGCACATTTTGTGTAGAAAGTTTTGTAAACAACCTAGAAATCAGTGGCCTCACGAGTAGTTGCAACATCAAATGTTTGTCCGATGCCCATTCTTATTGTGGTATCAACCTAGACATACATGTACATAGAAATTTAATGCTTATAATATTTACAAGTTTACATGCATGTGTTTCATATATCTAGTGAATTCAAAATTCATAAAATTGTAACTATACTAATGTGAACTTTAAAAAAATTTACAATATGAATGTACCTGCCCCTGATCTATGACGCCCAATATTGGAGGATTGCTTGAAAATCCCTCAGGAGGAATCAATGTGGATGTTGATTGACTTTCCTAAACCAACATAAATATTTCAAACATATATGTGATTCAATTATAAATTTAAAACTCAAGTTAAATTTATGATTTCATATATAATTTTAAAAATTGAAATCAAAATACCCCATAAGGGTTGCCAAGTACGACTGGTGTGTATGTATGTACTCATGGAACAGATGATTGCCCCATCGTTAGTGTCATATGTACGCCAAACAATTTGATTGTTAAAATGTATTGAAAACATTTCTTTGATATATACATCCATCAAAATTCTTATAAAATGAGTGTACATCTAGATGCATATTTATACCTGTGTCGCAGTGTCCTCAAGGTGATGGTCTATTGTAAGAAACTCTACAAATCATTTGATGCGACCAGATGAACCACCAGAATCTACCTGTCCACCTAAACTAGGTGTGGCCTGATCAGGTCCATAGCATACTTGATGACAATTAGTACATATATGGGGGATGGGCCTCGACACTCCTAGAGTGGTACTTGAACCAACTCCATAAAAAAATCCCCCATCATCATTGTCTCTATGCTCCCCACCTTCTATCATAGAAGCATGTTGATCAAGGTCTCTTGCGAGTGTACTAAGGGAACCTAATGTTGATACCAAAGCTCGATGATGTACAGGTGTGAGAATGGGAGGACCAGAGCAACAACAAGGGTTGTACGCATGAGGCGTTGGGATCAACCCTTTCCCCTAACCTCTATTAGGCATGCCACCACCAACACTCAAAATATAAAATCAAAATAATTGGGATTTTGCCCCAAAACAAACTCTACATACGCTTTCTCAAAAAATACAATGGGCACTCCCAATTAGCATGTGGGGGACTATCAAAACCATATACCATTGATCCCAAAAATGTGCACTCATCTACGGATGTATGCACCACCTCATGGATATTCTAGATTTGTTGGGTGGAATGGGTTGTCGAGTAACGGGTCAAGAAAGTAGGGGGCTAGATGGGATTTTGTTATTTTAAGGTCTAATATTTGTTTGTAAGAGACCATCAAAATAAAATTGTCTCATTTGTTCTCTCTCTCTCGTCGATGCCTATCAAGATCAGAATCGATCATCCTAATGGCATCAACAACATTTTGCATCGCAGATGCAAAACGTCTCACATGTGGAGGAATCAATACTTGACTCTGCATAGCATTGATTTGATTTTGTAAGGATGCAACTTGATCATTTATAATGCTCTCGCCAGCCTCGGCAGATGAGATAGGTGCAGGATGTGGCATATTAGGTGGAGGGGAGGTGGAGGAGGGGAGGAGAGGGAGAGGAGAGGAGAGGAGGGGGAGGTGATGTGGCAGAAGCAGAGGTGGTGGATTGATGATATCATCAATGTTAAAATCATCCATGATATGAGATATAAATGTGCACCAGATTAAATCATACAAAAGAGGATGTGCATACATATATTAAGATAATATTTAATTGAAATGCACATATATATACATTGATTGAACTCGAGCATGTCCATACAAAATTCAAAATTTAACATGTACATGTACATTTAAAATAAAAAATATGATGCATAATTTGCATGTGTACAAATCATTAAACTAAACTATGTACATACATACAAATTTCAAAATTTAAGAACTATATATGCAAATTTTAAATACATGCACATACATACTAAAAAATAAACTTAAAACATTCACAAAGGCTCATTTTATGTCTAACACAACACACACACATACATATATTACAATTTTTCAGCAGAGAAATCATGATATAGTAAAGTCATAAAATATACTATTATATATTATTCATTATAAGTTCATAAATTCCACCAAATTCATAAATCCATGTCACTAAAAATATCCATCTAGAACCAAAATCATAAATTCATGTCACTAAAAATATCCATCCAACCAAATTTATAAATTCATCACACAAAATATCCATCGTTCACCAAATTCATAAATTCATAACTATTTAAGATCATTGTCTTAATTTAGAAACTATTGTGGCTCTCTAATGATCTCTTCATTTCTTTGTGTTTTCCTTTCAAAATTGGAAGTTCTCCTCTCCTCTATCCATTGTCCATGCTCATCTAAGATCCCATCCATAGCCCTGACAACATAAACAAGGGCTTTCATCCTAGATGCAAACATCCTCACAGAGGTGCGCACATTCTTCATTTTGAATAATGTTGATTTGATCTTGGATGGTTCTAACATTGGAATTGATTTGTGCTTGCAAACAAGCATGTTCATTGATTTCAGGTGGTGGAGGTGGGGGGTTATGAGGTGGAGTGGGTGGAGGTGGAGGTGAAGGTGGTGAAGATGGATGGCATGGAGGTGGATTGTGAATATTATTGAATGGATCCATGTGATCTTTAAGATATGAGTGAACCTGCATTAGATTTGTAATTTCAAGATGTAAGATACATGTTTAGGAAATACCTTTAAACCATTCAATATAAATGGCCTTAAATAATTTAATACAAATAATAAAATATGTAAGCCTCATTTATGTCTAAGGCACATGTTACTTGAATGAAAATACAATTAACTATTAATATTATATAATCTTGCATGATCTTATTATTTGTTAAATTTGATCACCAAATTTTGAACTTTGATCCCTTAAGAAATGTCATATTGGGACCCCTTAAGAAATTGAATTACAATTTAGGGTGAAGGATGGCTTAAGGGGATCTCGTCTACAGGTCCTAGGAGAAAATGACACTCAAATGAATAAAATTTGGTGAAGTTGCCCAAGGCAACCAAATTTCATTAAGAGCCTTTAAAGAAAAAATGATGGCTTTAGGGTTTAGGGTAATAGATACTTAAGGGGATCTACATGTAGTAAGATCCTAGGACAAAATTACATGGCATAAGGGAATGAAATTTGGTGGAGTTGCCTAAGGCAACCAAATTTCATTAAGAGCCTAAGGAAAAATGATGGCTTTAGGGTTTAGGGTTTAGAGTTTAGAGTTTAGAGTTTAGGGTTTAGGGTAATAGGATAACTTAAGGGGATATATGTAGTAAGATCCTATGACAAAATTACATGGCATAAAGGAATGAAATTTGGTGGATTTTCCTAAGACAACCAAATTTCACTTTAAGGTCAAGTAGGACAATATGAATGGTTTAGTGTTTAGGGTTTATATTTTAGAGTTCAAGGTTTAGGGTTTATAGAACTTAGGGTGAATTTTTGGTGCCCCTTGGAATATAATGAACTTGCAAGTTAGTGAAGAACATTTTCTTGTGGAATAGTTGATTGAGATCTACTTTTGTTTCAACTGACCAACCTAGATCATGAAATCTCATTCATATTATAATCTTGAATTATCTTATTATTGTTAAATTTAGTTTCCTTGGGCAACTTCACCAAATTTTAAGAACTTCTTTGATCCCCGTAAGAAATGTCATATTGGGACCCCTTAAGAAATCGATTTACGATTTAGGGTGATAGGATGGCTTAAGGGGATCTAGATGTCTAGTGAGGTCCAAATTTAGTCATACTATGACCTCATTGGTTCCATCTAGCTCTGGGTCAAAAGTGTTTACCCCTCTAATAAAACAAAGTATCATGTTAAAAATGAATCAATCTATACATATCACAAAAATAACATACATCTATCAAAACAAGTAAAAATTTCCTCCTACATTAGAGGATATCAAAATAAATATGGAATATTCTAATAATTATACTTGTAATCACTTATTAATAAGTTATATCATACATAATTTTAATCACATAATAAAGGAATAAGTATACATATGTAGAAGATACAAAAATAAAAAGAGGCTACTCACATGGATCTTGATCCTTCTAGGAAGTTCCTAGATTGGTGTATTTCGTGTAGGACTCTATGTAGGTGTTGGGATAAGACGGTTCCAAAAAATTTGAACTATGTTACACACAAGATCAACTTCATATTCACTTTCAATCATGCAATGTATGTTATCTATGACAAGGATAGTGGTGGTTGAAATTATTTCAGTACTTATTTGATTATGTAGGTTTTCTAAGTCTTTATGAATTTGGATGATGTTTTATTGTGGAATACTAGTAACCATTGTTTCAAAAAATTTCACACTACTTGAAGGTAAGGATTTTTCAAAGGTATGGTCCATACCTAGTGAACTAGTGTCAACACTAGTAGTGAAAGAGCTAGATGACTCAAGATCCATGACAATTGTGCTATCGCAGGATGACATGAGTTGTGAACTTCATCTCACTATAGTATCAGCAATAGTACACCACATTGAAAAGCTCATGCAAGGGGTTATCAATGAAATGCAATGAACATAAAGTAAATGTTATTTTCTAATTCCAATTCAAATGAAATTAAGCTAGATGCAATGAAATGAATGTAACAGAAATTCTGCAAATTGAAACAGATAACTAATAGAAACAAATAGAAACATAGAAACTGAGTTTTCAATGTTGTAAAATGTAGTTTAAAATATAAAATGGGACTAAATCACCCAGAGGGATGTGTGATTCCCAATCAGGGTTTTTCATGGATTTAAATGTTGAATAATAGTCACCACATAATACTCAAAAATTAGGGAAAACCACCTATACTAGGACTAAATCGCCCAGAGGGGTGTATGAGTCCCAGATTAGGGTTTTTGCACCATTTTTAGTAAATTTTGTGTGAATGTTATGCTTTTTGTTTTGGATGACAACTAAGCTAAGTGCAAATGTAGATTTTATATGAAATTCAATGATGTAAGGGGTAAAAATGCAACCTATATGCACTTTCACTAATGCAATATTTAGAAACCCTAGATGCAAATTAACTAATGCAAAACTAATGTAAGCTAGGTATAGGATTATGATGCACTCCAAATCAGAAATAAGGTGTTCTAAATGTAGGTTCACCAAAATAAAACCTGAAAAAATATAGGGTTCCACCTTTTAGGAGATGGAACACTAGGGATAAGGACCTAGACCTATTTCACTTACTTTCACTCAAGGAAACCCTAGAGATCTCAAATGAAGGAAAGAGATCTGCTATAGGTTGTCCTAGGGTATGATCAAAGGCTAAAAGGGGGTTCACCACCAAGCTAGGGCTTGGAAAGACAAGTAACATGCAAGACCTAATTATGAAACTTAATGATATGCAAGACTATAATAAATTACCTAGAAATGAATGCAAAATAGAATAGGAAACTAAGACAACACAAAGGTGCACCTAGAAACCTATAGAAGTTGGAATGTAGACCTAAAATTTTAGAAATACTGAATTTAATGCACACTAGGACTCATACGCTAGGCTAGGAGATTTAGTCCTAGATTAGGGTTTCTGGGCAGGAATAAAAATCTAGTAGAGACAGGTCAGAAACACCTAAAATTTGGAAAAATCCCTATACTTCCAGGACTCATACACCAAAAGTGGTGTATTAGTCTTGCTCAACTTTTTTAGAAATTCAAAGTCTGAATCTAGTCTTCAATGCCTACTCTATCTTCTGAACTTGATTTTTGGATCTGAATTGCTCAATTCTACTCTGTAGGTGTATTTTTGTGATCTCGTAAACATGGTGAAAACTTTGACAACTTGAAAAACTTGAAAAATTCTTCCAATCTTTCTCTTCAATGTTTTTGAAAGAGGAAAAAATGGATTTTACAGAGACCCAAAACCACAAAGTTTACAAACAAAAGAAAAGATCGTCAAAGACCCCATAAACAAAGAGGCTGTATAGAGGAAAACAAAATGACAAAGCCATAACCACCAAGAAAAGTCCAACAAGGGCTACAAAAAAGACCCAAAAAGACCAGACAAAATGCTAGTAATGACTAAACTTGGGACTTTAAAATTTCCGCTCTCTCAGCTTCCATGTCATTCATTTCCTGAACCCCCCTCTTTAAGATCTAGACCATCTAGGTAGTAGGAGGCACTATCCTCTTAAGGTTGGCACGGGTCCTCTTTGATATTCCTTGGTCCTCATTCTTTCCTTTTTCCTTGTCCTCTTCCAGATTAACAACCAACGAGCCCTATTGCAACTTTTCCAACTCTTCAAACATTGCATTGATGATAATGGCATTGTGCCTTGCCATTCTATGGTTTTGCTCCACAACAGTTTTCATATTGTTTTTTATTTTAACAATTTTAGTTTCTAGAGTCTTATACTTGTCCTCAATGTCATAATCTCTCATTACAGTATTGTTCTTTTTCTGTTTTCCTTCCTCATTGCTCAGAGTAGAAAACTTTAATTCTAGTTCCTCCAACTTTCTTTTTAGAACCCTATTTCTAAGATTAAGATAATTAATTTCTTGATAGGCCCATTTCATAACACTGAAAATATCACCAATGCCACTTCTAGCAGAGGCAAGGATATCTCTAGACTGATCTTGATCTAAAATTAGGTTTAAATCATCTGGGTTAGGGGATTTGGAAAATTTGGTACCATCATCTTTGAAAGAGGCAGGAGGGGTAGAGACAGATTTTTTGCTAGCTTCAAGGTTCACAGTTTTGTCCTCCAGAGATTCCATAGAGTAGGAAACCAACTTATTGGCAGGGGAACCCTTAAGAGTGGGATTCTTTAAAGGAACCTAGTAGTCAGGGTAAATCTCAAGGTTATAATTTGTGAGCTAGGGTTTGCAAAGCTGAGTTTTCTTACCAGACAGGACAGGGGACGAATGGTCTTCAACAATTCTCTTTGGGTTAGGTTTAGAATGATTCTTCAAACCACCACTGTCCATATCATAGTCCTCAAATGTTGTGGAGGAAACTAGTTTAGATAGAGCTGAGAGGCTTTGAAAATTTTCATAGATTAACCTAATAAGAACAGGATGAAGAATAGGGTATCTCCTGGGATTTTTCTTGTGGTCCTCAAGGCTATTGCTCAATGAACAAAACAAATAATGAGGTAGAGAAATTTGTACCTTATGGTGGAAGTGGTTAAGGATAGCAAAGTGATGACCATAAACTCTCGTGAATCTCCCATCCAATGTAATATACTCCATTATGACATGAAGCACCTTTCTCCAAAATGCCTTGATGGTGTCGATTTCAAAATAGTTGTTGGAAACTTTGACTAGTTCCATTTTCTCCTTTTCTTTCTTAGGGAATTTGATTACCGCCTCATCTGAAAACCTTCTGTCATGATAAAACTTCATGCCCTCAGTGGAAATTCTAGTCACCTCTCCTATGATTTTCTCATCCAATTTCACCTTTCTCCCAAAGAGGATTATTTCTCCATTATTCTAGTTCTTCTCAAAGTAGTCAATAGCCATAGGATTAGGCCCATGAAGTTTTTCCAGGAATGGAACCAAACCACCTCGCTCAACCTGTTTCCAGACCTTAGCATTCCTCGTATGCATTTCATAGCTATTTCACTCAATTCTTTTCCTATCCCCCCATATTTGTATGCATCTCACTGCAATCTCTACCAACACCGAAAACTTGTTGCAAATTTACGCAGCCATTCTAATGAACCCACAAAGTGTGCTGCTTTTTCTTACCAGCTAAGTTATTTGACGTGGCCCCATCAAATCTCTTGATTTTGATGTACTTATCCCTTTTCTCGATCATAATTAAAGATACTTTCCTCTTTCCCATGCATAACATCATAATCTAATAAGGCCCTAACTTCAGCTCCCAAGTCCCTAAAATTTTGCCACGTGGTCAACCCCCCCCTCTTAACCCCCTCATTTGCAAAGTAATCTGCCACACTATTAGCTTCCCTATAGATGTGGGAGATTTTAACTTTATTGAAATTGTCCAAGATAGATTTTGCTTCTTCAATCCAATTCTTAATAGTCCAAGAGGGAGGGGTCCTACCTAGGAGACAGTCAATGATGTTTTTGGACTCCCCTTCAAGCCATAAATATTTTATATTTAGATTATGAGCTAAATTTAAAACTTGAAAATCTCTTATAGCCTCTAGCACATGGTTGGTTTGATGACCTAGGGAAATGGCCACAACTGCCATAAAGTCACCATTTGAGTCCGTTAACACACCTCCACTTCCAACCATCCCCAAATTTTCCTTCACAGTGCCATCAAAGTTTGCTTTAGTCCATCCATTAGGAGGAAAGGTCCAACACACACCCTCCCTGCTTTTCTTAGCTAGCTTGGATGCCTTAGAAACATCCATTTTGATATTCCAATCCTTGGCTATCATTAGATCATAGGGAGTGCACACCACAACTTCAAGATTAAGAGCTTTTTAGGGAAGAACATTGAAGTTTTCCTTTATAAGCCTTTTTTTTTTTTCAAAAACATTAGTCTCCAACAACTCCTTATCCCTGAAATTTTTTTTATTACGTTCTTTCCACACTCCCCAAACAAAAAAAGGGAAAATAAAAGCCCATAACTTTCGAATGAAAGGATTTTGAGAGGGATCTTTCCATTGTGTAAAGAAATCTTCAATGGATAGGGGGAAAACCCAAGAAATATTCCAGAGGGCTAAAAAATTTCCCCAGATTGTAGCAACAAATGGACAGTGGAGAAACAAATGGTTAGCTAACTTCACCTCACTCTTGCAAAGGTAACATCTATTGGGGATTTGTAATCCCCGTTTGCAAAGATTATCCACCATTAGCACCTTATTTTGAAGTAGAATCCAAAAGAAAATGTTGACTTTAGGAGTCAAGTGTTTTATCCATGCTTTAGACTAGAAAGGAGGGGGGCTTGACAAAGGGATAGCAGAGAAACAACCAAAGAAATAGAGTAGTTACCTGAAGGGTTGTCCATCCAAAAAAGATGATCATCTAGCTGATTCTATCCCAATCTAATAGCCCTGAAGGAAGATTGAAGTTGAGCCAACCCCTGACTAACCACACACAAATCCACCCAATCTCCTTCACTCCAATAATATTTAACATACTCTCCAAAAGTTTCTTTGCAAAACTTAGCCCATCTATTGAATATTTCAATTTTGATTAGGGGATCCTTAAAAAGCCATCTGTCCTCCCAGAAACTAGCAAGATTGTTGCTTCTAATGTGCCATCCAACCCCTGAATCCAAAATATTTCTACCAGAAATCATGTCATTCCAACAAGCTGAACCACGAGGCAGAACAAGAGAATCCAACAAGGCTTTGAGGGACTCACAATTGGTCATATATTTACTTAAAATATCTTTCCATTCTCCAACAGACGAGAAGGATCTCCATATTTTTTTAGAAAGAAGAGTCTTATTAATCATTCTTATTTTTCTAAGACCTAATCCCCCCAAGGTTTTCGATCTACAAACCAAATCCCATCCTATAAGAAGCATCCTTTTTCTCTCCTCCACACTAGACCAAAGGAATCTTTTTTGGATCTTTTCAATGGCCTCCGCATATTTAGCAGGAATTTTGAAAAGGCTTAAAGCATAAATCAGGAGATTCTGAAGAGAAACTTTGAGGAGATGAATTTTTCTAGCTTGGCTCAGAAGAGCTCCTTTCCATCCTACCAACTTCTTACTGAACCTATCAACCAGCAAACACCAAAAGGAATCTGGAGGTTTAAGGCATAAAGGTAGTCCAAGATAAGTAGAGGGTAAGGATTCCACTCTACAACCAAGGATTCTTGTAATCTTGACCTGTATATGCTCTTTAATGTTTCTTTAACCTAGATCTACAAATCGTACACTAAAGAGAGGGGAAAATGTTGTATTTTTAGTGGATAGGGGTTTTTCTTGATCAAACCCCATTTTTCATAATCAAAAATTGAAATGAAATGAAATAGAAAGGAGGAATGATGAATGAAAAAAATGATATGTTGCAACTCACCAAACCCTAGAATAACATGCTACACACATGTATGAGATGGCTCTAATGGATGTGGATCTTGACTCTTGCTTGAATGATATGTCTTGAATCATAAAACTCAAAATCACAAATGTTAGCTCAAAAACAAACATGAT
This sequence comes from Sequoia sempervirens, assembly GCA_007258455.2. Classification (NCBI taxonomy): domain Eukaryota; kingdom Viridiplantae; phylum Streptophyta; class Pinopsida; order Cupressales; family Cupressaceae; genus Sequoia; species Sequoia sempervirens. The sequence goes on along the minus strand of VDFB02026320.1, from coordinate 131,223,572 downwards.
GCATGATGACTTTGATATGATGCTTGATACTTAAATAATTCTCCAAAACACTTTAATAATCAGCTCTTGAATACTCTTGAATACTTTTGTAAACACTTGAATGCTCTCATGAACTCAAATTTTTTATAAGGAATTCTCTCATGAAATTTTTTGGTGAAAATGAGTGAAATAACCTTGTATTTATACTTGTTTATGCCAAGTTTCCCAAAATTGCAACATTACAAGTTGACATCAAATCTAGAAGAATAAAATTCCACCAAGAATTTGAATTTAATTTAGGTATAAGCCACATGGGAATCATACACCAGAAGTGGCATATGAGTCCCATTAGGCTAGGCTATGGGACACATTTTTCAAGAGGTGCTTAGATTAATATGAAATCCATATTGGGGCCACAAAACTTAGGTGGGACCCATATGCCCAAGGTGACGTATGAGTCCTAGATCACTACATCTAGGACATACAATCCAAAAACATTAATTCTTGATAGGGCATTACATATCTATCAGGATTATCCTTGGAAAGATGCATTAATTAACTCTTGTGGATGCAAAATAAGGCCAATTAAGACATAAAGAAGACCCATAATTAATAAAAAAACTAGATTAGTGTGAAAGTGTAATAAAACACTTTAAAACACCCTAAAAAAGGCATAATTAAGTTCATTTAGTTTACAAGGGCCCAAACAAGTGTGAAAATGTAAAGGGATACATTTTTCTACACTATAGAATTATCTAAAAGGAAAATAGAGCATGAAAATGTATTTAAGGCCAACCCCTTCTATATATTTGAATATTGTATATTAATCAACCACATTCAAAATCATAACATATTTCCATTTCTCACAATTTTAGCTTGCAACCAATATGGAATCATAATCTTGGTTCAAATTCACAAGTATCATGATAAAAAAATTAGATTGTATATCACATAGATAATGCCATCCTCAATTTTGGCCCCTAAAATGATATACGAGATTCCCCACATATGCACATAGAACCCTACAACTACCAATCATATCTATATGTTGCTCAAGAACCTTAATTAAATGTTGAGATATTCAACATTTCACTAATTTTTACACACACAACATGGGTACTATATCATTTTATCATTAAATCTTTAGTTTTACTATCTCAAAATTCACACAATCAAATTTTAACTAGTCTACCCAACAATCTTCAAGTCTAGACTCAACTACCATAGGCCATCCTTGATCTCCACTATTATTGACACATTTTTAGTATCATAAATTGTCATCCTTGACAATTTCACACAATTTTTTTCTCCCCCTAAATTTATTGGACCTAATTAAGCTCCTAATTTCCTAAATTATGCATTTTATGACCCAATTTTAAAAAAAAATCCAATAGTTTGCAAGCATAAAACAAATTCTCTCATTTAATAATTTCTCCTCAACACTTAAAAATTTCCAAAATAGGGTTGGGACACTAGCGTATAGGGCACCTATGTCCCCTTATTTTGGTTCCAAATTCAAACATGTCGATTGTGGCAATTTATTATTTGAAATTTGAATATCTAAAGTCAGCCATTGGGACCTATATAAACAAGCTTTCAAATCACTATTTCATATAATCATTCATGATATAAAGCCAAGAAAGCAATATTTAAGCATTCCAATACTTTACAACATCATCAAGAGAGTATTCAAGATCATTTCTAAGTAATTCAAGGGAAAAATTATTCATCAATTCTTGTAGAAATTCAAGATCTATCATCATGACAAGCATATCAAGTAGAAAGCATGTTATTGAGCTAGTGTTGTGATGTAGCATTGAATATCCAAGACCAAGCATTGTTTTACTTCGATTGTAAACATCAAGATATCCATCGTCCATGGCCATTTCATGTTGAGTTGCAGATTTATAGCCATCATTTACAAGACATCATTCAAGGTATCATTGTTCATGTTTGATATCATATTTTTCATGTTTCATGTCCTTGTTTCATTGTTTCATCATTTGGTTTAATTACCTAAAAGGGGTTTGACCAAGGCAAACCCCTATTCCCTAACAATCAACACTTTCTCTCTATCTCTCTCTCTTTGTGTGATTGAAAATCCAGGTGCTTTAAAGACTTGCAGATCATTCAAGAATAGGTTACAAGCTTTTTGGAGTTGTCCCCCCATTTGCAAGGTCATCTTATTCACTAAAAGATCTATCCTCTATGACCCCAAAATTAGGGTTTCAGATCCAAAAATACAAAGGGAATAGAAAGAGAAAACTAAGAGGTGTAGATACAAACTTTGAAGTTCCAAAAAATATAATCTAGACTCATTCAACACAAGTGGTGAATGAGTCCCACTGTAGGTGTTTTTTAGAGATCTTTATAGATTCAGATACCCTTTTTCTTGAAACTTGCTCTTGCGCAAAAATCTAGAACTAGGACTGATTTGTCCAGAATGGTGAATGAGTCCCACTAGGTCAAAAAGTTAGATTTTCCAACAATTTAGAGCTTCACTAATTCATTCTCATATTTCTAGGTGCATCCCTTTCATCTTACAACTTGTTATTCTATTTTATATGCATTTTTAAGTCATTTAGTTCAATTTTGCATCATATTAGGGTTTTGCATTTCATCTTGCATGTCATTGTCTTTTCCAAGTTTAAACTTGGTGGTGAACCCCTCATTAATCTCTAAACATACCCTAAGATACCCTATTTTCGGATCTCTCCTTCCATTCTTCATTGGGTTGAGATCTCTAAGGTGTCCTTGAGTGTAGTAAGTGTGAAATAGGAACCTTATCCTTGTTCCCTATTCCTCCAAGGTGGGGTATACTATTTATATGACTACAATACTAAAATTTAACCATAGGTGCACAATTTCCTCCCCTTCCTATTTCTTTTGTTTGATTTCCTCTATGATATTTCTTATTTTTTGTTTATACATAAAAGTGATTATTTGCATCATTAGGAAATGTAGAAGTTGAAAAACCAACTTCACAGTCCCCAAGAATCACCTGCAAGCAATCACCTATCACATGCAACAGATATTCAGAACAAAAAGAAGAGATGTTATGTAAATGCTCAGAGCAAATTTTTGCAAGCAAAAACCAGCATAATGATTATTGAAAGTAATTGTTTTACAAATAATACAAAAGCCTTCAAAAAGGAAATGATGCAATAAAGCAAGACCCTAATCTTATATTGAGAAAAAATAAAGCTCAATAAGATAAGGATAATAATTAACTTAGGAAATAAAATATTCCTAAGTAAACTTATGCTAAAGTGTAATTAAATAATTAATTACACCAACACCCCCCCATAAGTGCAACTTAGGGAGAAGAAAATTATTATGCAAAGATGAGTCCTGGCAACAAGGATTGATCAAGTACTCATTTACAAATGCAATGATGAGGTAGAGAAGGAAAACCAAGTGGGAAAAAACCCCCCTACAATGAGATGACTACTGCAAACAAGTATGGGAAGAACATTGTGGAGTAACACTCGAACTGCAATCTGACAAGCAAGGAAAGATACTTATGTCTACAACTAAAACCAAAAATATAATCACAATAATGTGACAATAGACCCGATGCCACAGAACACTAGAAAACTCACAAATGGAACAACCCTAGAATCTATGAAGCAATATTAGATAAGATGATGATAGAATCTGGAAACTGTGTATCTCGATGCCGATGCCAAACTGAGACTAAAAATCTTCCATGGGAAAGAGTACCATAAAGAATTTGGAACATTAACCATAAAAACATGGCCCTCAAAATGAGAAGGATCTGAACCAATGTGGATCAAGAAACATAATCTCTCAACTGAAGATGTGTACCTTATTTTATGCATGCATTTGTTTTTGTTTTGTGCACTAGGTTTGCATTTTCTCTGTAGTTACAAAAGCCTTCAAAAAAAGAAAAGATGCAATAAAGCAAGACCCTAATCTTATCTTGAGAAAAAAGACAGCTCAATAAGATAAGGATAATAATTAACTTAGGAAATAAAATATGCCTAAGTAAATTTATGCTAAAGTGTAATTAAATAATTAATTACACCAACAAGAAAATTAGATCATTGCATTTCACAATTAGGTCATTTCTAGATTTGGTCAAGGGTATGTTGAATCACCTTTCAGATTGTAAGTCAATCTCATACCTTTTCCTAATCTATCAAACCCTCATTACCTTTCAAATATCTAATGAATGAACCATTTGAAAAAGGTGTTTAAACCCTAGGGTCAAATCTTAGGGTTTACTTTTTTCTATGTCTCATTTTGGTGAATCTAATGTTTGAACATTCAAGACACAAGAATTCACAACTTCTAGTAATGAGTAAAACATGGATTAAAAGTTTATATATGATGAAATTGATTATGAGAAACCACCTTCCCCAAAAAAAATAGAAAAACATTTTGGAAGAGGGTTCCAACTCTTGAAACAATTTGGCTATAATGGAAAAGGATGTGGTATCAAAGAAAAAGGTATCCACATCCCTATAGAGCCTAACACACAAGAAACCAAAAAAGGTCTTGGTTATTATCCTTTGAAAGAAATGAAATGATCAAATCAACCTTTTCTTAATATTAATTCAATCATGCAAGAAATACCTAGGACAACTTTAACTTTGGTGCATTCTAAATTGATATACAATACATGTGGAATTATGCCATTGAATATGTTTCAAAATGATGAGTCCCTAGGGGAATTTTTGGGTATGAATGATAATAAACTCACCTACTCATCATAATCAATAGTATTAGTTGTTTCTCCTTATCATGTAGTTGCAGTATCACACAATTCTCACTACCATCCATGAGGGTATAAACTTGGATTTCTGCAATCATATTTTATTTTGCAAGGAGTAGCATATTTTATTCTATTTTGGCTCATCTTTGTCCCTACACTTGGGGGGAAAGGGGTTAGGTAGCCTTATATTAGGAGCATTCCTTCTAGCAAGGGATCCCTCTATTTCTCCTTAAAACATTAGTGTAGCAAGTACACTAATATTTTAAGGGGGGGCATATAGTCTCCCACTCATTGTTTGCATAGTCCCTTCTTAGTGAAGATAGAATACATCTCCTAGGAAGTGTGACTTTATTTGTCAAATTGTGGAATTCTTTATTTATGTTGTTTTCTCCTTTGTGGTGATATTAGGCTTAATGTCCCCTAAGAGTGACTTTTCTTGGCATGTGACATTCCTCTTGGTGGTAATGTTATGTTTAGTATTCCCTAAGATGTGAATCTTTTATTCCTCAGCTAGTCCTCTCTTGGTGGTGATATCAAGTGTGTTATTCCCCAAGGTGTGACCTCTTATGTATTAATTAAAGCTCCTTTGGTTGTATTTTATTGTTAAAATGTGGTGATGTTATTACAACATCCATTGAGGTTTTGGCACTGTCTTTTACATTGTATTTCATGGAACTTAGAATAATACACCTTGCTATCCTTTTGAAACCCTTTTATTTTTATGGAACCTAGCATAATATAGTGTGCTATCCATATTCAACCATTTTATTTTCATGGATCCTGACATAATACAGCCTATCAACCATGTGGCAATACTTGGCATCACTTTTTTCACAAGGTTTGAACTTGGTTATTTTGATCATTTTACAACACTTTTTCATGGTTATCAAGGATTATAACTCTTGGTATGGTTATGGGAACACCTTGTAGACATATTATGTGTTTCTCATTTTTCTACCTAGTTTTGGGGGCTCACTTAGTGAATATCAGAATTCACTAGCCTATGTGTCTTCTTGTTTATGATTCACCTAGAAAATATCAGAATTTTCTATGGTGTGAGTCATGAATTCCTTTTAACATGTCCATCTAGCATAATACAACTTGCTTGCTAGTGGAGCTATGTATTCCATGAGTGACATGTATGAATTTGGTCCTCATGGGAGATAACATTTATTCGATGGACAATGTTTGGTATTTGAGACAATTTATGGCTAAGGTCTCTTTGCAGGTTACCAACTCAAATTTTTAGTACTAACCTTATATTTTGTGTCTCTTTTTATTTTTTTCATATGCCTTTTTCATATTTACATTATGTTTACATCATGTTTTTTTTCATTTCATTTTCGTCTTTATGCTCCATCATTCCATGTGTTTTCATTGTGTATACTTCATTTTTTCAACCTATATGTGTATTTTGTCTTGTTTTATATCATACATATGTGTGTGTGTTCCTTTGTTCTTACATTGGTTTTCCATTAAATCTTGGATCCTAGGGGCTTCATCACCTCCCTAGATCCTTGGCCATCCTATATCTTCAACATTTGGACAATCAGACCCCTCTTGACATATATTTCTCTACTTTAGTGTGAATTTAAGCATAAGTTCATACTCTCACTAAAGTGGGGGCTAAATGTAGCATTTTAAATTGTCACACAAAAATTTCACAATATTTTTTGCTCCCCTTTAGTTTATTGGACCTAATTAAGCTACTAATTTCCTAAATTATGCATTTTGTGGCCTAATTTTAAATAGTTTTTTGATAATTTGCAAGCATAAAATAAATTCTCTCATTTTATACTTTGTCCCTGACACTTGAAAATTTGCAAAATAGGGTTAGGACACTAGCACCTTGGGAACCTATGTCCCCATATTTTGACTCGAAATTCAAACATATCAGTTGTGGCACTATTATTTGAAATTTAAATATCTAAAGTTGACCATCGAGATCTAAGTTTTGTGAAATTAGAACAATAGCATATAAATACCTAGTTATTGCATCATTTAAAATTATCTAGAGAACATTAAGGATAACTTATGATCAAGAAATTATCAAGAGCACTATTTAGCAAGTCAAGAACAACCATTGAAGGATTTATTTTAGTAATTCAAGATCCAACATCATGCCAAAGTGTATGTGACTTTATGTCTATTTATGTTATCATTGCTTTGTGAAGGCTAACCTTGTTGTAGGTCTCTAAGCATCTAAGCATCCAAACATTCAAGAAAAACAAGCAAGAAAGATTCAAGATCCTTGAAGTGATGTGTATGACTTCAGTCCTTTAAGGAAGCCATTGAAGGGTGGTGAGTTGTAGTGTTTGTTCATTCATCATTTCCATCCTTTTCATTATTATTTTATCATTGACATTACCATTGTGGAAGTGGAAACACTTACATGGGGTTTGACTGAGGCAAGCCCCTATAAGGTATAATATTTACCCCTCTTTGTGAATGTGTAGGTTACAAGTTGAAGAGGATCAAAAGAAGTTAGAAGACACTTTTTTCATTATTGCATTTGAAACCCTAGTCCTTGATTACCTATGAAAAGTCAATTTCAGAAATATCCAAAAGTGATTTGGATAATTTTCCAAGAAGGAAATGGAAGTAAAAATCCAACATCAAAGGACTACGAAAAAGAATCTAAAAAATCCCTAGTAGGACATTTCCACCTCAAATGAAACATCTTGAAAAATTCTACTTAAATTTATACCACAAGTGCACAATGTCCTCCCCTTCCTATTTCTGGTGTCTAATTTCCTATGTGATATTTTAGATCTATTGTTTCTATAAAAAAAAGTGATTATTTACATCATTGGGATAATTAGATCATTGCATTTCATAATTAGGTCATTTCCAGATTTGGTCAATGGCAGGTTGACTCACCTTTTAGGCTATAAGTCAATATCATACCTTTTCCTAATCCATCAAATCCCCACTACTGCTCAAACCATATCAAATCTCAAATATTTAACCAAATGTTTAGGAAAAGCACCCAAACCCTAGGGTCAAATCTACTGAAATTGTAAGTGTAGGACATTGGTACCCCATGAAAGTTTTTATTCATTCATCATTTCCTTCCTTTCCATTATTAGTTTATCATTGGAATTTCCATTGTGGAAGTGGAAACACTTACATGGGGTTTGACTGAGACAATCTCGACAAATTCTACTAAAATTGAAAGTGTAGGACATTGGCACCCCATGTAAGTGTTTGTTCATTCATCATTTCCTTCCTTTCCATTATCAGTTTATCATTGACATTGCCATTCTGGAAGTGGAAACACTTACATGGGGTTTGACTGAGGCAAGCCCAACAAATTCTACTGAAATTGTAAGTGTAGGACATTGGCACCCCATGTAAGTTTTTGTTCATTCATCATTTCCTTCCTTTTCGTTATGATTTTATCATTGACACTATCATTGTGGAAGTGGAAACACTTACATGGTAAATATTAGGGTTTACCTTTTTCTATGTTTTGACATTTGATTTATGATTACTTATAAGTTGTACATTTATTTAAAGAATATATAACTATGTACTTAACATTTGAAATCACCATGAGCACCTTGAAATGAGAATATGATCTTTAAACTACCACAATGACATTAATTGATCACTCTACATAATAAAACTCTACAACTACCTACCTTATCATGTTTTCATGGCACTATCCTAACCAAAATATCATGGATTGGTCCAAATGACTGATAGAAAATTATTAAACTCACCTTCTTCTAACCATTTTCTACCTTATTCTCTCTTACAATAATAAAATTATCAAAATTCATATCTACAAGAATAAAATATCATCAATGTGTACCTAAGTAGCCAATTATGATGATCACATTCAAATCATCCTCAATATACAAGTTATGTTGATAGAAATCGATTTAAGATTCTTGGGAATACTATAATCACAAAAATAAAATAAGTTTATGGGGTATGATGGTCACCCATCTCAAATGATATGACAAGTGTATGAAACCTCACAAAAACATATAATAAAATCTTAAAAAAGAGTTCATACTATCACCAAATGATCAAGCTTCATTACAAGATAAAATAATTCTACCAACTAATGATGTCATTCTTATGGATACAAGCTCATAGGAAACCCGCAATATTTGATAGCATAATGATGAAAAATGGCTCAAAATAGGGCTAACATTATTGATTATAACATATAAGACCTTTGAGATTCAGTTGATCAAAATAGATCCAATGGATGTTGTAATCCATAGAGAAAAGATAAACTAACAACTCATGGTAGTCTACAAGAACACAACATCACTACATACTAATATAATATTTATAGATAAACCTCTTAGGTAAACCATATGTTTAATATGGATCCCAATTTACCAATGACACAATATAATCATGAATAATTGAACACTTGAATATAACTAGAGTTGCATGGACCATTTATCACATAGTTCATGTAAAAAATGCACAAATTAAGAATATGAATCTAACATAGTTCATTCTTTTGTGGCCAACATGATCATCTATATTAGTCAAATATTTAATGAATCTATTGTTCATTGACACTAAGTTTGTGTGTGTGAGCACCTAGGACCACTAAATAATTTAGTAGCAATGATACCATTATTAATATCAAATCGAGCACACATTAGAAAATATGAAAAGAGGACCCATTGATGATGACTTACACTCTTTTTAATTAATAGTAGAATGCAATCCAAACATAGTTGAATTGAACTCAAAATTGAGTCGCACAAACTATAGGTCATATTTGACTTATTACTTAGCACAATATGGGAGAAGTGAAATTTTTTTATACTTAGCACATATAAAAAATAAAATGAAAGTGTCTCACCATCTTAATAACCAACCAATTGTAGAACAATACAGTAACATCTTCTACTAACATATTTAGAAATTTGTGGGCAGGCCACATAGTACTACATTGACATGACAACTAGTTAAGTGAGAAATTGGAAGTAGACCATAAACAATGACAAGGCACATGCTAACTAATTGTAAAACCATAAGATCCTTTGAATCCTAATAACCTTTGAGAACTATAGGGTTTATCAAATTAAAATATGATCAGTGACCTTCAAACCCCCTTCAATACCGGTAGTACATTTTAGAATATTTTTATGGTTCTCATTTATGGCCCCTAGGTATTAAGTTTCAAATGTTCTTTTTCTTTGTGAAGGTTCACTAAAATAATTCTTTCCATGAGAAAAAACCTAGAAAAAACATAGTCATGTCTTGACCTTTGTTCTAATTTATCATTTACCTTCTCAACTAGGTCCAATTCTTTCTAATTGCCTAATGAGGTCTTTTCCATCATTATGTTACTAGCACCCTTTTACTGATTATTGGCTCATTAGTCTTAGTGCATCTTTAAAATAACATATTTGCACAATTAGCAACCTAACTGATAGGAGTATGAAACCCAAATGGGACACTTGTAATTCTCTAAGTGTAATCCAAATCTCCTTTGTAGTACATTTTCATATCTCTAGTGCATATGTAAAATGTGTTAGGTAGTGTGCATAAGGATCTAGACATGTCTCATGTTCCTATGACAACACACATTTTCTTTCCAATGCATATTCATTTACCTAGTGCGTGGCAATAATGTGCTAGGATTCTTCAACAGAGATGAAGATGTGTCACATTCTAATTGATGCGCAAGCTTCCTTTGCATCACATTTTTAGTTACCTTGCACATTAGCAAACTGTGTTGGGAAGCATTCAATAAGTAGCTAACACTTGTCAAGTCCTAAGATTAGAAAAAATCTCCTTCAAAGTGTAATTTCATAAACCAAGTGCATAAAGGGAATTTGTTAGGAATCTTTTAAAGGGAGAAGATATGTCTCTCTTTATCATTTTAGTGTGTTGCTTCTTTGCATTAAATTTTGATATCTTCGACACATAACCAAACTACATTAGGTCATGATGAATAAAATGAGGACAAGTGCTAGCCCTAGGTTTCAAAGCGAGGTTTCTTCAGAGTGTAATTTGGTGTTCTTGGTGCATAAGAAAATACATTAAGAAATAGGGGATAAAAAGAGGACATATGTTTGTTTTAAAATGCAGCACTCAAATTCTTCACAACACATTTTTTATTTATCAACACATATCTAAAAGGAATTAAGCAACTGATGTCATCAAATAAACACTTGATGATTGTTCCTTTCAATGTATAATTCCTTTATAGCATGATTTCTAATCCACAACAAATAAGGAAAACACACTCATTGATAACAACTAAGGTGAAGACATGTTTCATGTACTAATTTTAGCACATGTCTTATGTACAATGCATTTTCATATGTTTGGTGCATAACCAAAATATACTAGGGTATGACTAAAGAAGGATGGACAAATGTCAACTCTAGGATTTAGTGCAAGGTTTCTCTAAAGGTTTTTTTTTCCTCAGTTGTTTTATTTTTGGGTTTGCATAAATGTCTTTAGTGTCGGGTGCACCCACACTAAAATGAAACATCGAAAAGGTGTGGAACGTGCCACATGGTGGTTGCGCAACTTTTCCATTTTATTTTCCTTTCGGGAGGAGTTTCAGGACATGTGTTTGTTTGTCGGATATTTCCCTGGGAGCTATATTTACAAGCTCGGGAGTTTTTACCTTGCTAACACATCATCTCCTTGTCACAGGTTGTCTGCACTGCCTATGGAGATATCTAATTGGGAAGTTTGTCTGAGCTAGCTAGCTTTTCTTTTCTTCTCTCGATTTTTGGGATTGAATTTTTGAGATGACACCTTGCAATAATGTAATCAATCAATTGTGTTTGTTGTCAGGTAGTTGCTCCTAGGATCTAATCATATTTGGGTCTTATCTTTTCTAAAATATCTAGAGAAAATTAATGCAGTAGCTGAGGAGTTAATGCAGAGATCTTTTGCAGCCTAACCAAGCGTATGTGATCGGATCATGTGCTATCAACCATCAACACCTGGTAGTCATTCCTTCTATTTTGAGGCGGTGTTTTCTTTCTTCAGTGGCTATAAAAGGAAATGAAACCAAAATACAAGATGATTTTTCAGAAAAGGATTTTTCCAGGAGGAAACTATTTTCTCTGAAAGGAGGAATTGTTTTCCTTTTTAATTTTATTGAATTTTATGAACTATATTTCAGAAGCAAGTTATAGAACTACTTTATTTTGGAAAATTATATCTATTAAGGTTTAAACTATTGTTGGATTGGCATCCGACCTTTGTTTCAAAGTTCAGTTTTAATTAAAGCACGAACAATTGAGGGGAATTTTTGAGACTATGCATGTATGGCCTTTTTCAAGATTTCTTTCTTTATATTATCATTTTTGAATGAAACACTATGTCTTGCAAGCTATATTCTGATAGTTTAAATAGCAAATTTCTATGCTTTATGCTTGTGTTGTGGAATAGCGATTTTGGGGAAAATCATACTATGTCATTGGAATTTTTCATTATCTTTGAAGTTGTTATTTTTCTGTGCTATGTTGTATTAGGAGACAAGGTTCTTATAATTTCTGAATATTATTCTTTTACTCTAAGGATTTTTTTATGTTTGATCAGACCTCAATGAACACTGTCTATAGAAATATTTGAAAGTCTGCACTGTGCTTGAAGTTAGCCTTTGTTGTTCATTCTCTTTCCAACAATGAAGGGTTGTGGCATTCTGTGTCCTCTATATCAATCATAGGAATAATTTGAGTTTGAAATGTTGTAAAATCTTTTTCATATCACCTTTCGTGTTTTATATTTACATTCTCTTTCTCACTTATCTCAGAACCCCAAAAGAATAGTCAGCTTTCTATAAAAAAAACCCGAAGGTATTCAATGAGACACAATTTGTCCCCCACTCGCTGAATTTCCCATAAGACTATCAGAGAGGCACAAGCTTTGATGATCAATAGTTCTTTTTTCTAGCACACTTGTGGGACCGAAGTTTTTCCAAACACCTGATTTGGAAGTCAAAAATTTTTCTTAAATCAAGCTAAGGAAGGAAACTGGAAATTTCATTCCCAGAGTCCAAACGAGAGCTTCATCGAGAGGTCATTTCCAATACTCCCAATTACCTACCTCAAATCCTAGAAGGAGAAGAACTACAGGTCTTGTATCGCCTGTAAGGAGTAATAGAGCAAGAAGTCAGAGCCCCTTATCAAGAGCCTTATCTACTCTACCTGGAGGTTTAAATTTCTAGATAAGATTGTCAGTATATCCAATTCATAGAAATATTTTCCTCATGGCTCAAGTACCTCCTCCTGCTCCTAGAAACTTTGTAACATGGGATAGTGGTAGTTTGTTACAACCACCCACACCCCCAGATGTATGGCCTGCTATACCAGATAATGCCCTTAAACCTATCCCAAGATTCTCCAGGGAGGATTTCAAAACCCCTTTTGAACAACTTCAAGATATAGCGGAGGTATGCAAGGCACACAACATATCAGATGAGAACATCACTTTAAGACTGTTAGCTACATCTTTTAAGGGAAAGGCTCAAGATTGGTATCGATCTCTAGCCTCAGGTTCTATTCTTTCTTGGGAACAGCTAGAGAAACACCTATTCAAATGATTCTCTGAAAAGGGAGACTGAACATCTTCACTGCTGCAACAACTAATCACCATCAAGAGGGACCCCAATGAAGCCATGAGCGATTTCAATACCAGGTTCCATAAGACTTGGCAAAGGATTCTTGCTACTGCTTGACCTTAGGCCATGATGGAGTTTATGTTCTACCAAAAGGCCATCAATCCGGATATTACACTTATGGTAATCTCCATTGGAGGGAACACCCTACCTAACGCATACGAGATGGCAGTGTGCACAGAGAATAACATGATCGATGCTGGGAAACTTTTGCCTCAACCACCAATGCCAGTATTCATGGAAATATCTAATAGTTTCCAAGAGGAAGCTAACCAAAGCACTCCCGCCACACAATTGAATTTGGTTTCCCTGTAGCCTATGAATGAATACCCTACCACTCAAGCTAGCAAATCGGGTCTTTCGTCAATAGTGGCAGATATCATTGATATAAAAAACTTGATGCAAAATTTTGCTAATGAATTAGTCATTATCAAATGGAAACAAGCGACACCTCCAAAAATGACCACTTAGGTCTATGGAGGAGGAAAACCCCCTTTCCAATAGAATTCTTACCAAGGATCTTACAAAGGAGGAGTTCAACAGGCATCATTAACAAATCAGATAGTCTCAGCTTCTACACCATTACAGTCAGTCAAGGGAAGTCCAAATAAGGAGATAGTCTCAGGCCAGAACAATTTGGTGGAGGATGAAATTTTTTGGTGCTTCCTATGCAATGATAGCCATATGCCCCAAAATTATCCAGGGGGAAATATGTAGCAAAAGGTGGCCAAAAAGAGGAGTAAGGGTATGTTCCCGAATGTAGGTGAATACGAGCTACCCAACATGGAGAATGCTCGTCTTAGGGAATAGATGCAAGGAATTTCCCTTGAACAAGAGTTGGAAAGTGCACCCAACCAAGCTCTTTTCTCATGGTTGGAGGAAGATGAGACTATATTCACAAACGAAGCTTTGATGACCAAAATTCTACAAGTACAGTCAAATTACAATACAAGATCAAAAAGAAGGCTCACAAGAGAATATGTACAACAAGCTCTGCCATGTCCACAAACACGTCAACTATCTCCCCAAGGGAAATAGGCCTCACTACCCATTGTCCAACCTAGTTTACGGCCACATAATCAGCCCTCAGAAGAAAAAGGAGGGGAATAAAGTACAAATTCTGGCCTCAATGGAACATTTTCTTCCGAAGACAAAAGAGATACCACCATTTAAACCAAAGACCCAAACTATTGGGACACTTAATGTGGTGGAGCAATTGAAGAAGGCACCTGCCAAAGTTTCATTGTGGGATGCTATAGCAATTCCCGAGTGAAAAACCCTGCTTCAAGAAGCATTGAAGGTGGACGGACAAAGTGTGCAAGAGAGCATGACTTAGTTAAGCAATCATAGTAGAAATGACAAATCTGCATTTCCCCCTTAGGCTCCAAAATCAATGGCTTATACAAATAATGTGGATAGCATTAAAGAAAAAGAGGTAAGCAGAATAAAACCTACACCTTTCTTTTTGATGCTTAATATGATTGATTCAGGAGCTAGCATAACCGTTATCCCCAAACAACTGCCAGATTCCCTAAAACTCTAGTACAGGCCCCTTGAAAAGGGAATTATGCAACTTGACAGAAAGAAAGTCCCAACCATTGGTTGGATAAGGGATATGTCCTTGGCCCTCTTCTCCTGTCTGAGCCAAACAGTCACTCAAGAAGTAGTAATAATTGGCATTCCACCAGTTTTTGGAATGTGCTTATCAATAGATTTCACTGCAAAAATTGGTGGATACTTGACACTTAACTAGTCCCACTTGATATTGCAAACCAAGCATGGAGAAAAGATGAAGATTATGTCTGAATCCTTGCATCCCGAACATATTGTGGATGATGCAAATCTGTGCTTTAGATCTGATGATACCCCAACTTTCCACCAGGAGAGGTACTTTTTGGAAATTCCTATAGAAGAAGAAGGTACATATGAGTGGATTTCAGAAGAAAAGATGTTGCTAAGTCAGTTCACTTATTCTAATCCATTTGGTAACTTTCGCGCAATAGGGCTAAGTTCCTATGTGATTTTTGACAGAGATTAGGCATGTCTGCAACTAATGAAGAGTTTGAAAAAGCCTGATGATTTGTCTTATAATCATATGTGGATCATACCCTTTAATGGTGTCAAGTGTAATGTTGGCCTTAGAATAAGTGCCTGATTGATATTTCTGATGGGATCAAAGTACCTTAGAGCTTATTGTTTTTCATCTCCATGCTCTGCTAGTGGGATTGGATATGAAGTATTGGTCCATGGATTGGATCCAATGGAAAAAATAGGTGTGGGTGTGAAGCAAGCTATCAGAAATTCAAAATTGACAAAAAACCAGATCTACGGACAAGTAACCACAACAAATAAAAGGCTAAGATGCCAAGTACTGAATATAAGGGACCTCATCAAAAGTGTTGAAGCTTTTGGTATGCTAGGAAATCCCCAACCTCAAGATGGCACATCTGTCAGATGTTTCTTATCGAAACTCATTCAAAATCAATTTCCGACCTGACAAAGCAAAAACTATCCACAGTTTCAAGGGATTATAGCAAGCTTAGTGTGAGAAAAGGAAAAAAATCAGCAGTTAGCATAAAGACCTCTCACAGGAATAAAAGAAAGGGGTATGTGCAGGATCATGATGGACCAAAAAGTGGCAATATCATGGGTATGTGGCTAACAACCATTTTTTACCCAAAACTGATGAAACGAAAAGGGTTTTTAAAGGAGATTCTCATCTTTCGACCAATATAAATTATGCTTTATTTTAAATTTAATAAGTAATTATTATTCATTTTCTATTCAAACTATGACTAAAGTCCTGATTGATAGGCTGATTGAAAAACATCTATAGCTTTCAAATGGTATCATATTTTTTGAATCCAAAACATGTGTCACATTCTATGCTTCACATACTATAGGATTTAAAAAAGAAAAATTGAATTTCATGAAGTTTTGACCAAGTTAAGGTGGTCAGACATACGAGTTTTTATATTTTTTTAAAAGTTGTAATAAAAAATTCATAATTAATTATTTACTTGGAAAAAAATTACAATAAAATATGCATCACATCAGGGCATGAGTCCTCTACTTATATCTAAAATATTATCATTTTATTGTGGTTAGGGTGGTCAGACATACACCTACTTATTTTTTCCCTAAAATTTAAGTACCACTACATTGAAATTTCAAATTTTCACCAAATAGATTATTTTTTTTTAAAACAAACCTAGTAGTTTAGAAACTACATTCAATTTGCTACAGATTCTATTCTTACGTATTTTTGAAATAATATAGATAACTTATTCAATTTTTTATGTCAAGTTGCCTAACTCTGATTTTTCTGAATTTCTTGCCACTTAAGGGCCTGTTTTTTCCATGATGATCCTGCAAATACCCAAAGCTAAAAGAATTATGTTGTAGATATGATCTCAAAGGGTATGACCCGGGTATAATCCAGCCAATGTCTGCCTTAGACAAAGGGCCTAGGTCAGCCAAGTAGAAACAAAGGATAATCCACTCGAGGGAAAGCTTCTTGGCAATACAGGTCTCCATCAAATGGGAAAAAAATTTGCTAGATAATCATTATTCCTCGACATTGATGCGGCAGTTCTCCTAAGGTTTAACCAGGCCAGAAATCTCATCATTGATACATAAGTCCTTAAGGGACATTAAAGTGTTTATAATGAGATCTAACTGACTAGGGACGACATCTACCACCAAGTGGAGAACATTCGTACACTCAAAAATAGAAATTTTTGAGACAGTCTGAAGCTTAGAATTAAACATAAGTTTTATTTTGGGTAAATCTAGCCTTGCCCAAGGATTCATACCAAATTTCATGAGCATTTCAACCTCATTTTCCCTAATGAGAAAAGAGAAGGAATCTTTCCAACAAACTCCCAAGGGCACAATGGTTATCAATAAGCTAGAAAAGAAAGAAGGAAAAAATAAGAGTGTCCCATTACGCTCCCCTCAGCAAAGAAAAGGAGGAACAACGTGCAGAAATATATCACAAAAGGAAAAATTGATAAGCTTTTAAGGAAAATAAGAGTTATGTTGGGTCTGCCCAAAAATTCACACATTTCAGTGCCCAAGAGTTGATAGAATCACAAGGGTCAAATTTTGTTATCAAATACAAGGTTTTTCTGAAGAATTCATCATATTATGATTTGAAAGGGGGTATTTCAACTAAATCAACCCTTAAGAACCTAATTGTGACAATCCAATGTGTTGTACTGGCCCCTCAAAGAGATGGGAACAGTCATAGACAAGTTCCCCCATCAATGAATCAAATTACCCCCAAATCAGCCCCAAAGTTTTTTGAGTACAAATTGGTGTGCAAAAACTCTGTAGAAACCCTTAGGGTGAAAAGAGACAAGGAAATCACCCATGGAGCTACAATTTACCATCGTCAAACAATCAGACGATGTTTTGATAAAGAAAATTCTTACCCAAAAGAAGGTTCAGTGCAAGAGTACCACAGACTTGTTGTGAAGCAAGGATGACTGATTAATTCCAAAGTGTTGCAGAAGGGATCTTTCAAAAACAACACATGCAAAAAGGTGAAGGTGTACAGACTCAAATAGATGTTTTTAGATGTACCAGTGAATGGTATGTATATAAGAACTTTCTAGTAAAAATGCATAGCTCTTTTAAAAAAATTTAATAGCTATGTACCATATATTAAAATTTTGTAATTATTTTGAAGTTTTTAGAATAAGGCCCAGAATAACATAAGGGAAAATAAGAGCTATACTATATTATGTTTATCGACAAAATTTACAATCTAGTATGTAGCCCGAGGCTTGGAAATATCATTTAAGGCCTTCTTGAGCAAAACCCAAAAAGTGAGGAAAAGCAAAAAGGGATTCATGCTCGGGTTCTGCTTCTTTTCTTCTTCTTCTTCTTCTTCCTTCATCAGACAAGTTGTAGGCAGGGGAAAAAAAAAAACACAATGCATGTGGGCTGTATGATGTAGACCCCAGGTCTACTCGCTTTGAAGTTGCACCAGGTAACTAAAATGCTTTTTCTAGGAAATCCCTGAAACTTTCTCCACATTGTACTCCCGCAGAAGGAAGGTGGCCGTTGGATAAGAAGAGCAACGGTGCACCTCCACGTCCATGGTGTGAAAGTCAGTCAGGAAAGGAAACCAGGGCACATCCACCCTAAAATCCACGAGCCTGCAAAGGTCCATGGTGCTTGGAATGTCAATGCCCAGAATGGCCACTTGCACTATTTTTCCAAGCCCTTCCATCAGAGAAGTGTCGAACATCTTCTGGAATAATGCAATTATCATGGGATTGGCCACACCTAGGTCTAGTAGTGAAGCCACGAAGTGAGAGAGCACGTTACAATTGCTCCATAGCTGGTTCTCGTCGTTAAGGTAGTCTGCACCGATGACCCACTTGAACGCAGTCATGATTAGGGGGTTGCAATTCTTCACCAAGAACTTGATATGGCTGCCAATAATCACTCCCACAAAGCAGTTCTGCAGTCTCCGTGGAAGGAGCCGAATAGGGGTACCCAGACCAGTAGACATCATGACAACAATGAAAAATGGCAGAGAAGGAGTAGGTGGAAGGCCAGCTAAGTTAGAGAACTATATGTTTGAATGAATGTAACAAAAGGTGGTGTGGCTATATATAGAAAAGGCTAATAGAGTATCTTCGCCAATGAGAGGTTTATTTTTGGCCTGACGGCAATGGAAAATTTTGAGGCAAAACAGGGCAAGGTTGGAAAATCATATGGAGGATCTACCGGAATGCCTTGAGAAATAAATTTGGGCGTTGGGGAGTAAATGCCCTCATACATTGATGGTTGATGCGCATCCTTGCTATCACCAGCACCAACCTGTTCACTAATGAGAAAAGACATGGATTAAAACACTAAGGCTTTGATAAATTAATGATGTCTTTTCAAAAGGTACCTTGTGTCGTCTTGGCATGCTCCATATGATGAAAATCACACCTTCCATCATAATGAATTCAAGGAAACAAGAGGTGGCAGAAGGAATGTACTAATTCCATTTCCACGGTTTTGTTGGCTTTCCCAAGGGATACGAATCTCCCATCTACACGTATTGCCCCAATGGCAGCATTTAATGAGCCATGGATAGTAGAAAACTCATAACTACGTGCAAAGCTCTAAAATTAATTATGTTCAAAATCAGGTTAATTTTAGCAAGGAAAAATATTTTTTGTACCCAGAGAGTTTCTGTATCGCTTTCAAGCAATCATGGCAGAAGTATCTACCTCTGGCAGGTAGGCCAAAGTAGCAAACAAAAGACCTGATTATGTAGATATCTTTGGGAATTAATCATTTTATAATTCCCCAGCTCCAGAAGTACGACCATTTGAACACTATAGGAAGCTTCAACCTGACAAATGCATTTTGAGGGAGGTAGTTCAAGATATAACTGACAATGTTTATGACCCTGGATTATCCACCAACCCTAAAAATATTAGGGAAGGTGCTTTTCAGAGGATGTTAGGCCATGAGTCTACAGAGGGTTTTGAATTTCAGCTTTGGAACAGTGGCCTACCATAGTTTGTGCTACCTATTGTTCATCCATGCTTGAAGCTGGTCGATGCATGCGCAAGAAGGTTTAACAGGAATATAGAGACTGTTGAGGGCCATCGGGTCAAGATCTCCATTTCAGCCCAAGCTATATAGGATATGTTGTGTATCCCTGTGGGTTGGGGTGCAGACCATTTTAATGAAGTATAAATGGATTCCCTAGGGGAAGATATGTTCAAGAAAACAAGTTTTTATGAAGATGAAATGAAGGAACGACCACAAAGAGGAAAAATTCGCTAGCCTTTATCATGAAGAAAATTCAAGAAGGATATGCAATTTGTGTTCTCAATGTTGGCCTGGGTTTTTGGTTTCAATGATGATGAAGAGGTTAACCCCTTCCATTTTTCCCTAGGCCTTGCACTCAAAAGAAAGGGAGTGCAGAGATGCTATGATTTTGCTGAAGCAATGGCCAAAAATATGAAGCTATAGTTGAGAAACTATAGTATGGAGTCTAAGTTTAGGTATTCTTTCATTCCGGTTCATTTATTGTTGCATCAAAATTTTGAGTGGCTAGGGAGAAGTGTGCCAGTATCTAGGATAGATGAGAGAGGTTATATCCAGCCAATTTCTGTGTGGACCCTCATGTTTTCAAGAATAGGAGATTAATATCCATTTGCAGATTATTTTTTGAGACTAGTGCTACAAGATTTACTGCCTTGTCCCATCGGTCATTTTTCTTAGGAAGTTATAGAATGGATAGAACATCCACCTATCCCAATGGATTACTTCCTCGGCAAAGATTTCACCTTCGTCAGGTTTCATGGTTTCCTTGGGGAAGTTTTTCGACTCCCCAAATTTGTGATAGACAAAACTTTTGTGTTGGAGGCTTGCCGACAAGTATCCATGATCGAAAGGATTTATGGTGTAGGAAGGAATAAAGAAAAGCTTTTTGATCTTCCCCTTATGATTGCAAAGAGTCAAGTGGTATTAAACAAGTGGAAAGCAGAGGATAAGATCCATAATCATTTAGTTGCTCTAGGATTGGTATTCATTTGTGACAAGTTGAATTATAACCTAGATGGGTGTTTCAACTTAAGGCATGAGTTCAAGGAGTATTTCCAAAGAAGGAGAAATCCTACCCAAGATAGCGTAGAAATATACATTGACCTAGCCTATATACCAGAGGAATGACCAAGATGGATAAGTTTTTATGAGCCCTAGGCACAATACCAGAGGAATCTCCCAATGAGAAAATCTCTTAATGCACTGTTGAGGTGTAAGGGATGGTCGTAAAGAAAGAAGGCAAAATTTTGGAGGTTCGAACAAGAGATGAGGAATCTAGGCATTTTGTTTTGCAGCTTCTAGCTCGATGAAGAGTTTGAAGACACATATGATAGGGAAGCTGATTTTGACAATAGCAATCCTGAGACAAGCCACAAAATTGAAGAGGAACAAGTTCCACTCCTAATTCCTAGACCTTGGGAACCTGACAACCAAAGAAATTTGGGACCAGGGGGTCCACAAGCTCCATCCACATCCCAAGCCTAAAGCAAAGGAAAGGAGGCTCGACAATCTCCAAAAATGATCCTCAACATCTGCCGATGTCTAAATATCAGAGGACTCCCTCAAAAGGAGATCAAAACATGAAAGCTCTAATCATACGAAGTAGAGGAAGATCCAGGACTTAAGTACCCCTGATATATTGATCCGTCAGGAGGAAGAAGTGGAGTCTGTCTTGCGGAATGTTTCATTGATTGCAGCTCAGGTAAGTTTTTCTCCCCCTCTTCTTCCTTTTTCTACATCTCTGGTACAATCCTAGTCTCTTCTTGTTGAAAGAAATTCCCCATCTTCAGTTCTTGAACTAGTAGCGATAAATGCAACCCCTGCCATTGAAAATGAACCTGTTGAAACTCTTCCACACACTGAGAAGGCATTATCCATCATGGTTGTTGACGTCCCTCAAACTCTTCAAGGTCATTTCAATGCCATCAAATAGGCCTGAAAGACTAGGAAGTTGAAAATGTTGTCAAAGATGTTGAAAGGCCTGCCACCAAGAGGATTGAAGCTTGTTTTAATGAAGAGAAAAATTCCCTACTTATCACGACAATGAGGCCTCTAATTTCCAAGCTGAAGGGAAAATGCAAATGGAGGACTACGAAATTCATGCAGTAGGTCTAGATCTAAGTGAAACTCCCCCACATGATAAAATGGTCCTAGAAAAAAGGCACACAAAAGGTGGTATAAGTTGATTATGAA
Source organism: Sequoia sempervirens (assembly GCA_007258455.2). Taxonomy (NCBI): domain Eukaryota; kingdom Viridiplantae; phylum Streptophyta; class Pinopsida; order Cupressales; family Cupressaceae; genus Sequoia; species Sequoia sempervirens. Next base: position 131,201,475 of record VDFB02026320.1, on the reverse strand, counting down.
TGAATGGACACACAATTAAGGAAGTGTGAGGCTAAGTTGGCAAATGTGAAAGGGACAGTGAGCAAGCTGCAGAATGAGGTCTGAGCCAAAGATGCGAAAATGACCCGTGTGAAACAAATTCAAGGCCAACAAGGAGACATGTCCAAGTTGCTTGCAGATACCCGAAATGAACAAGTTCATCTTCGTGCCAAAAATGAAAAATTAAAGAAAGATTTGGTTGATGCCAAATCCCAAAATGTTGATGATCTACGGAGACTCCAAATTGAAGCGGAGGAGTCAAGACCAGAAGTCAGAAGACTAAGCTCTGAGTTGGAAAATGCTCTTTGAGAGAAAGGTCAAATAGAAGAAGATACCAAAGTAAGAGAAGCTCATTGGAACCAGGAGTTGGGTATGTGTAGGATCATGGGGGTCCAAAATGGCCTCTAAGTGGTGTGAAAATTCAGAAAATCAGAGTTAGGCAACTTGACATAAAAATTTGAATAAGTTATTAACATAATTTGAAAAATATGTGAGAACAAAAGTTGTAGAAAATTGAATGTAGTTTCTAGGCTACTAGTCTTTTTTTGGAAAAAGGTAAATTTGTTTCAAATGAGAAATTTTGAATTTTCAATGCAGTGGTACTAAATTTTCACGAAAAGGATAAGAAGTAGGTGTGTGTCTGACCACCCTAAGTACAAGAAAAGCATAATATTTTTTTCTAAATTTTTAAATATAAGTAGAGGACACATGTCCAAATGTGCCGAATTTCTTTTTGTATTTTTATTCCACATAAATAATTAGTTATGATTTTTTTACTAGAACTTTTCAGAATTATTAAAACATCTGTGTCTAACCACCATAACTTGGTCAAAAAATTATGAAATTCAATTTTTTTTTATCCTATAGTATGCAAAGCATAGAATGTGGTGCATCTTGTAGATTTGAAAAATGTTAAGTAGTTTGAAAGTTATAGAAGTTTTTTAATCAGCCTATCAATCGGGACTTCAGACGTAATGTAGGTAGAAAACCAATAATAATTATTTATTTAATTCAAAATAAGGAAAAAGTTATATTGGTCGAAAGCTAACAAATTTTTCTATAAACCATTTTCATTTGATGAAATTTGGGTAAAAAAAAAGTAGTCAGTCACAAGGGAAAACTTCTAAAAACTAAACAAATTTTCAAAAACACGTTTTTTGGGTTGACTTTCCAGGTTAGGAAATCCCAAGCCTAATCCCGAACGGATATCCATTTTGGTTTGGTAATTACTGAACCAAAATTAATATCCGTTAATTATATTTTTTTATATTATTTATAATACATAATATTATATATATGTATTATGTATTTATAATACATAAATATATAATATTATGTATTATATATAATATATTATATAGTAGATTATATATTATGTATTATCATATTATATATTATTATATTATACTAATCTCCACACTTAATATTATATATTATATTAATATTATGTAATATATATTATATATATTATATAATATATTTAATACATAGTATATATTATATATTTATTGATGTGCGGCCAGTTCACAAGAAAGAGAGAGAGAGAGAGGCAGAGAGAAAGAACTTAGAAGTGGGAGTGAAAGACCTAAGAGGGATGTGGAGAGAGAGCTAAGAGGGAGAGAGAGAGGGGGGGAGAGAGGGAGGTATAATATATTTTATATTATATATTATATAATATATATGAAAATAAATATATATTATACATTGTCTCCCTTTGAAAATGAGGTGGGATTTTTCTAAGTAGAATTAGAAAAAGGTTGTCACATCAATCATATCCTATATCAGGTAACACTATTATTAGATATATTTCACATCACTTGCAATAATGGCAGGAGTTGAAATATAGCTTGTATGGCCTTATAAATGCTTATAGATAACATAAAAGCTCAACTAAATATTAATAATGACAACATTTCTCATCAATTTTCCCACCAAGGAAGATGAGTTGTAAAGAAAACTTAAAAGCATCTAAATATTAATAAGACCAAGGAAAATGTACCACCGATGACAAAATTATTGATGTGCGGTCAATTCACAAGAGAGAGAGAGAGAGGGAGAGAGAGAAATACCTTAGAAGTGGGAGTGAAAGACTTGAGATGGATGGGGAGAGACAGCTAAGAGGGAGAGAGAGAGGGGGGGAGAGGGAGGTATACAAGGAAGGAGAGAGAGATATATATAGTTTGGAGGGAGAGAGGGAGCGAAGGAGAGAGAGAGAGAGCGAGAGCGAGAGAGAAAGACTTGAGAGGGAGAGTCTTGAGAGGGAGATGGAGAGAGGGAGGGAGAGACAAAGAGAGAGAGTCTTGAGGTGGAGAGAGAGAGAGAGACATGAGAGGGAGAAAGGGAGGGAGAGAGTCCAAGAGAGAGACCTGAGAGTGAGAGGGAGAGAGAGAGAGAGAAACTATTGAGAGAGAGAGAAAGTATTGAGAGGGAGAGAGAGAAAGTATTGAGAGGGAGAGAGAGAGAGAGAGTTGAGAGGGAGAGCGGGATTCAAAGAGGGAGAGAGAGAGACTTGAGAGAGAGAGACTTGATATAGGGAGAGATAGAGACTTGAGAGGGAGAAAGGGAGGGAGAGAGGAAGCTCTAAGAGACTTGAGAGAGAGAGGGGTGGGAAGAACCTAAGAGTGAGAGGGAGAGATAGACAAAGAATTGAGATGGATAGAGGGATAGAGAGAAGGAGAGAGAGGGAGAGAGGGGGAGAGAGGGAGAGGGAGAGACTTGAGAGAGAGGGAGAGAGAGAGACTTGAGAGGAAGAGTATTTTCTCATGTTGGGACAGGCTCTATAATAAGAAGTAATACAAGCATCAAAAAAAACCATTACAACTCAATTCAATATTCATGCCATTAAAACCTTCAAGTTTAATAACATGTCATTAGATCATTCATGTAAAATACCATAAAATCATCATGAATAAGAATCACTATATTCCAATCATGGTACATAAACAAGAACATTATGCAACTTTCAAACAAAATCCTTAGAAGACATCAAGATACATGTTAATTAGATTGTTCATGTGAAATATATACAATGATTATGATCAACAAATAAGTCATCAGTCAACCATGATGCATGAATAAACACTATATATACACACTATGTACATTAACAAACACTAAATTAATAGATTATTTAATATTTATTATTAAATTTTTGTCTCATCATTATACTATTAAATATTCATAAATTCAGCGCTTAAAATATCCATCCAACCAAATTCTTTATAAATATCCATCCAACAAAATTCTTTATAAAATATCGATCCAAGATCATTTTTTTTATAAATATAAGATCATTGTCTTAATAAAGTTTTACAGCTCTAAGTTGCATCTATTCATTTATTTGTGTTTTCCTATTTAGATTGAGACTGTCTCCTTTCCTCTAGCCATCATTGATGCTCGTCTAAGTCCACTTCCATGGACCTACACGCATCAACAACAATTTGCATTTTTTATGCAAAACACCTCAATAATGGGTGAACAAATTCTTCATTTTTAATAGTGTTAACTTGATCCTAAATGATTCTAACGTTCGCATAGACTTGTTCTCAAAAGTGAGCACCATCAGGTGTAGGTGGTGGAGGTGGGGGGTTTCAAGATGGAGTGGGTGGAGGTGGAGTGGTTGGAGCTGGAGGTCATGGATCCATGATTTAGATATAAGTGAACCTGCATTAAGTTTGTAATTGAAAAATGTAAGATACATGTTTAAAATCCCCTTAAACCATTCAATATAAATGACTTAATTGAATACAAATGAAAAAATGTGTAAATGTCATTTATGTCTAAGGCGTGTAAATGGAAAACAAATAATTGTTAAAGTGATGTGAAATCTCATTGAAAAATACATTAAATTTTTACCTCACTGTAATGTGAAAGTGTTAAGCTCCAAATTGATTCAACAAAGGTGGAAGTGCTATGCTCCAAATTTCCAATACTAAGTGAATCTGTATATATAGTTAGTAATGGTTAAACAAAACTTATCCCTACAGCCATAGGGAAATGGGTAAAGTTAATGGGTAATAATCGATGGGTTGTGAGGTATCATTTGTATATGATTCAATATAATAGCCTCCTGCATAGCACACCGATTATTACCCATTCACTTCACCCATTTCCCTATGGTTGTAGGGACAAGTTTTGTTTGGTCAGTACTAAACATGGTTCCAGATTCACCAAGAATTGGAAATTTAGAGCACTTCCAACAAGGATCCTTTCTATTTTGAGAGTTGAGGAGAGTCAAAACAATTTAAAAATTAATAAATAAATAAATTGTTTAGCAAAGAAATACTAATTCAAAAATAAGAAACAAAGCAAGAATTTAAGAAACATGAAAATAAGTGATAAAGAATAATGACAAAATAGATAAGAATGTAAAACAGTTTTAAAAAATGGAGAAAGGAGGTAATGAAAGTTCTATTTTATGTTTGTTTAGTATGCTAGGTTCAATTTTATGCTTTTTTCTAGTAATAAAGGTTCCATTTTTTTGTTTGATGTTTTTTTTTGTTTTTCACTAACTAGGGTTTCAAATTTTGTTGTAACTTTAAATAGAAATGAAAAAATTCAAAAAATCTACAAAGAATACAAAAAAAAACTTAAATTTATCACTAATTAGCAAAAAAATTGAAAAAATGCAAAAAAAAATATCCTGGAGGTCATTGCTCGACTGTTGCTGCCAAAATGAGGACTAGTTCGTGAAAATGAGGAAGAATTCACGTTATAAAGTCCTCAAAGAAATGGATATATGTTACAAACAGATATCCGTTTCGTAGAAGTATACTATATTCCCATGTGCTTCAATGAATTGGATAAAAAACGGATATCCATTAATATGAGATATTAAGTTATTAATGGATATCAATTTATTATATCATAAATTTATTGTATATACATAATATATTATATATTATATTAAAATATAGTATATAATATATTATATTATATATTATATATATTATATAATATATTATATATATTATATAATATATATTATATTATATATATTATATAATATATATTATATTATATTATATATACTATAT
>VDFB02026320.1:131181752-131195861 GCA_007258455.2 Sequoia sempervirens | reverse complement strand
AAAATTAAAATTTTTGTTACACTTAGACACTTTGAAGAAATGAGTAAAAGTCTTGTTAAATCTGTCAAAAAGGTCAAAATTGGGGTTTGTATGTCTTGCATGAGGGGTAAAAACTTGAAATTTCCAAAATTTGAGGATCTGGGTCTACTCAGGGCAACCTAATCTACAAAACCCAAATCTCAATTTTTCATCCCTACTATTTAGGAAAATTGCTATTTTTAGAAATTTTCTAAAAATAGTAACTTTTTTTTGGGCTTTTCTGGGTTTCTTTCGAAACAGATATTGGCAATTTTTCTCTAAAAATAGAAGGTTTTTCCGCCAGGGGTCAAAGTGATTTTGATTGGCTCAAAATACTTCCACATCAGGCTGGTGCAGTCAAAATCGCAAAATGATCAATTTTTCCCTAATGGGTCTATTCTGCTTTTTTAGAAGCATTTCAGGAGCTTTGAAGTCATCAATGGAGGTTAGTCAGCTACCAAGTGTCAAATTCAACACTCAAGCATTGGAAAAAAGGTTAGATGATGAACATGGACGATGAATGAAGAAGGAAGGTGAAATTTATGGAATTTTGACTAAACCTGCTTGTCATGGGTGCCCCAGGAGAAGATAGGTGCCCATATTTTCAAAGCACCAGATGATTTTGAAGAAGAATAAGAATTTCATTAGTACTCTCTTGCAGTAAATCTTGAGAATCACACGACTCCTATGTTTACCAGAGCTCAACATTTGAAGGCGCAGAGAGAAGAAGAAGAAGAGAAACTTAAGGTACAGAAAGAAAAAGGAAAAGGAAAAGAAGTAGCTTCTACTTCTAATATCAAGCCTTCTCAAGAGAACGTGAAAGGAGTTGCTCAAGATTCTTCTTCAACAAATTTTGATATTGTAGATTCCTTGATGAAGAACAAAGTGCAAATTTCTCAGTTAGAGTATCTCTAAGATCATCGAGAGCAAGTGGATCGACTGCTTAAGTTTCTGAAGAAAGCACCTACCAAGCAACCCACATTGCTCAAATCATCTGCCTCGGTGGAAGAAAAGCCTAAACCCTTCTATATCTCACTGTATATAGGGGGTTACAAACTAAGAAATTGTATCATTGATTCAAGAGCCTCAGACAACGTCATGCCTCTACAAGTGATGAACACTCTAGGACTTTCATGCACTAAGACAAAGGACAAATGTTACTCACTGGAGTCCAAGTCAGTGCCCTTAGTCGGACAATTGAAGGATGCTCAAGTGAGGTTGTCGGCTTGTCTTGAGAAGAAAATTATGATGACCATCCTAGTGGCTGACATTCCAGCTAGCTATGGGATGTTGTTGAGTAGAAGCTTTTGCAAGGACCTCGGTGGAGAGATTCAAATGGATTGGTCTTCTACAAATATTCCATTGAAGAATGATACTTTCAAGATGGAACCAGAGCCCAAGTCTCGATTTGTAGTGGTGAAGTCTCAAGATCCTCAAGCTCAAGTTCTATATCAAGAAACGGGTCTTGGTACTTACACCATATTGTCAGAGATACCCGAAGAAAGTGAAGAGATCATGTATATCGCCGAGAAATCAATAGATGATCCTAAGCTATGGAATTTTCCAATGTGGCCTCCAAGATCGTCTTGTCTGATTGAGTTAAGCTATCCAACAAAGTAGTTAGCCAATCAATTTGATTAGCGTAGCTCCCAGAATCAAGATTTCATCAGAAGATCAAAGGGAAATGAAGAACTTGAAAATCAGCAAAAATGGCTAACACTGTGAAGGCTTAGGCCCCTAGAGGAAATAGTCTCCCATGAATTTGAAGGTCAAAATGAAGTTTTTAGCCAAAAGTGCCTCTAGGGTGATCTCCTCATAATCAATTAGGCTACGCGATGAATCATCCAGCTCGCTCATCGGATCAATCTGGAAGCTGGAGATCAAGGTCAAAGAAGGGCTTCAAAATTTTGAAAAATAGAAAATTTCAAAAAAATGACCAACTTTGGGAGAAGTTGGCACCCCAAGCCAAGAAGGGTGCCCAACTTGTCATGCCCTAGCCAAAGTTTCAAAAGTTTCAAAATTGCAAGATGAAGAGGATGTCTAAGTTCATTAAATAGGCTAATTTTAGGGTTTTTAGGATTAAAGAAAAAGAAAACAAAGCTATTTTAGACCCTAAGTCTATTTAACACCTCTTTCATGTAATTTTCATCATTTTTGCAGGTGGCGTCCCAAGGAGAAAGTGGGAAGCAAATTTGAAGTGATATTTCAATATTCAAAAGCTTAGAGTTGTTGATTTTCAAAAATAATTTTCTGACCAGCAACATAAGACCTTGCTTTTTATGCTTTTTCATTCAGAACATCAACTTTTTGAAGGAGAACATCAAATATTTCAGTTTTCAACCTTCTGGGTCTACTCAACTCATTCTTCTAAAGAATTTTTGGAGAAATTCATCAAGTTGCAGTAGCTGCTTTTTATTTGCATGTCAGTGAAATCCTCAATGTTTTCAAATTTTTACCATCTGGGTCCTCTCAAAACAGTCTTCTGAAGAAAACCCAAATCTTAGCTTTTTTCAAGAAAAATTCAAATTCTAGGGTTGGTTGCTTTTTCCATCAATCATCAATTTTTTTCAAATTTAATCAACTGGGTCCATTTCTAATTGTATTCTGAGCAAAACCTAGGTGCCAACTTTTTCGGTGAAAAATTGAAGAAATTAAGGTTTGCTGCTTTTTTAGTCTAAAGTCAAAATTTTCAAAAATGAGTGATCTGGGTTGTCTTGCAACGAAATTTTGAGCAAAACCCATATCTCAAACAAAATTTCCAAAATTTTGTCCGTTTGAAGAAGAAAAACCAGCATTCTAAAAATAGTGAGTTATTCAAAACTTGTCTGAACCTAGGCGAGTTTACAGTCATTCTTCAAGGTTTTTAGAATGGAGTACACTCCCAATGTTTTTAAGACTGAATCAACTCTCTATCATGATTACATCAAAATAGCTGAGACAGATTTGCATCACATCAAGTGAGTGTTTGATCTATGTGCTTTGGAGAGCGCAGGCAACACTACAATCAGAAACTTGGGACACTCTAGACTCCTCACAAGAGCGTCTATTCCTATATCACTTCAGAGTCTCGAGTTTGTAATCACTTGCATAAAGCATTACAATCCGGTGACACGGGAGATCTAGTCAATTGATGGCAGATTCATCTACAGTTTGAAACCCGATGTAATCGAGAAATGCTTTTCCATTCCTCCTTGGCCGGAAAGTGTCACTATCTCAAAGGGCGAATGTGAAAGGATGTGGGAAATGTACAAAGACAAGTATAGTAAGAAGATTGCTTAAAGGTGGATGAAGGAAAAACATAAGACTCTGCCAAGTCACATTTCCATGATGTTAGCAAAGTTTGAGAAAGCAGCCAATGAGGTTGAAGATTTCCTGAGATCAATTGTAGATGGAGAAGAAATCTTGGAAAAGAGAAACTTTACTATTGATAGTATAGATGCACCTTATCAAGACATACTTTCCCCATTTTTAGTGGATGTCAATGAGATTTAAAGAAACTTTCTTCTAGAAGCTTTCTTTCTACTTTCTTTCTATTCTTGCAACAATTCTTATCCATTCTTTGAAGAAGTGAAAGAAGATAAATGTAATAGTTGGTGTTTCCTACTTTTCCTAATTTTTTAGGTGTTAGATGTTATCTTCTTTCTAGATTTAGAAATAAAGCTTGCTTGCTGAGCAAGCCCTAGATTGTAAAAGAAAGGAGATTTTAGGGTTCCCTGCTCCTTTGCTTGCTTATAAATAAGAGCCTTTGCTCATTAGTTTTCTTTAATGGTTATTGTGATAGCCAATTGTGAGCCTATAATGCAACAAGTTGTTATTCAGTTCCAGTTCACTTTGTGTTAGAACCATGCTAGTGATAACAAAATGTTGAGCCTAAGTGCCTTCTATTGTTATTCAGTGTTGTTCAATTGTTTTATGATAGCGAATTGTTGAATCTCTTTTAGCCAACAAGTAGTTATTGTAATTGTTGTTCCTTTTGCGTAAGAACAAGTTTTGCAAGCCTCTTTAGCTGCTAGCTCTTGTTCTAGGCATGTTTTTAGTAATTTTTGTTCCAGAAGTTTGAGAAATAAAATCATGAGCCTCCTTTGCCTTGGTATAACATCTCAAATTTCTGTTTATTGTGTTATACTTTTGTGATCTTAATTTCAACTTACATTGAAAGTAAGTAGGTGAATGTTGGGAAAGAGTTTACTTAAGCACTTTTTTCAGAGAATCAAACCTTGTTCATTTCTAATTCACTTGCTATGTGTATTACTTGAGAAGTTAGAAACATCTTTGGCTTAAGTTAGTCATAGTTGAAGTTCTTAATCAGAAAATCTCAGCTGTAACATTTTTGTTTTATAAACCTTGTGCTCTAGCTGAACCAAAAAGATAGGAAAATTAGTTTTAATTTACTTTCTTTCATACCATCAACAAGAGGGAGCTTCCCCTCCTAATTTGAAGAGCAGTTTATCTGTGCATAGTTGTCTATTTCAAATACGCATTCCAGAGGTGCAAATTTAAATGCCAACAATATATATTATATATTAATATATAATATATATTAACATATAATATTATATTATATGTTTTTGATAAAGGAAAAAATGGGTTTTACAGGCACCCGAAACCACAGCTAGTTTACAAGAAAAAGAAAGATAATCATCAAAGTACCCAACAAAAAGAAGGTTGCTACATAGAAAAAAGTACAACCATGAACCTAGAACCATAAAAAAACTAGCAAGAAGCCAACACCCAACACTACCAAAACTAACCTAAAGACTTCAAAGTTTTAGAAACCTCAGCTTCAAGGTTGCACATCTCCAGAGTAACCTTCTTTAGGTCCTAGATATCCTACAGCGAGGAATCCACTTTTCTTTTCAGGTTGGCTCTAGTCCTTTTCGATGGGCCAAAATCCTCCTTCTTTCCTTTATCCCTGTCAGCATCCAAGTCCACAAACAATGACCCCTAATGAGTATTATCGATCTTCTCCACCATGGTCCTCAAGGTAGTAGCATTTTGTTTAACAACTTTGTGGTTGTGTTCCATAACATTTTTCATAGTCTCCCTGATTTTTCCAAATTCCCCTTCAAGTTGCTTGACCTTATTCTCATTATCCTTTTTCATCTTTCCCATAAGCTCACCATTTCTTTGAAGGTGCTCAACCAAATCCCTCTTCTCTTCCATAGTCCACAAAACACCAACAATACTCTGTGAAAATCCTTTCGCTTCCAAATCATCCATTTTGCCAGTGAGAGCCCTATTTTTTAAATTGAGATCCTTAATCTCATGAAATACCCATTTTATGATCCTAAAGTAGTCAACAGCCCCATTTCTGGCTATAGCCATAATATCATCTAGAAATTCCTGATCTGGCTTGAAATAGTGGTCATCAAGATTGAGGTCTCTAGGGAATTTGGACTTGTTCAATCTATTAGTGGCAGGGTAAGAGGTGTAAGAGTCCTCAATAGTGTTATGATCATCAGAGTTGTCCTCCAGAGTATCCTCTGAATAAGAAACCAACTTATTCACAAGGGGGTCCTTCTTTTTTTCTTTTAGCCTCCTAATACATACCCTTCGGGGTTTTCGCAGTGCCCACTTTTTTGATCGAGGGTTTTTCTGAGGGGTTTTCTTATTTATCTTATTGGGTGAGGGAGAGTATTCCTAATCCCACTCACTATCAAAATCTTCTTTTTCCTTAGATGAGATGATCTCAGTATCATCTCCATCCAAGGTCGAAGTCGTTAATGGGTTAGAAGTGCTGACATGCTTTTAAAATGCTCGTGAATAAGCCTAATGAGACCATAATGCAAGACTAGGTTCTTCCTAGGACTCTTTCTATGTTCCTCAATACTATTATTCAAGGAACAAAGCAGATAGTGGGGAAAGGAAACCCTTACCTTGTGCTGGAAATGATTGAGGAGGGAAAAGTGGTACCCATAAACTCTGGTAAATCTATCATCCAGGGTAATGTATTCCATGAGAATTCTGAGCACCTCCCTCCACACCTTCTTGACCATCCCAGCCTCAAAGTAACTAGAAGAAACTTTAGCTAGAGCCCTCCTCTCCTTATCATTTTTGGGGAAAGAGAGAATAGCTTCATCTGAAAACTTTCTGTCATGGTAAAACTTCACCCCTTTAGTCGAAAGACCAATAATTTCCTCAATGAGCTCTTTGTCCACCTTAACCTTCCTTCCTGAGAGAATGATTTCTCCTTTCTTCCAATGTTTAGCAAAATATGCAGTGAATTCTGGGTTAGGGCCATGGAGCTTATCAATGAAGGGTTGCAGCCCACCCCGCTGAATGTGTCTCCAAACCTTTGAGTTCTTCTTGTGCCCTTCCTCTCGTTGGCTCCACCCTTTTTCTGCTTCCCCCCATTGTTGCATTAATCTTGCTTCTATTGTTAGCAGGGAAAATGAATATAACAGAGACCCAGTAATAAAACCAAAGCATCCACAAAACATGCCATCCTTTGTAGCCCGTAGGATTAATTACAATTCCTCCATCGTATCTAATGATTTCACAATACCTATCATTATTCTTCATATTCATCATTAAAAGCGACAACCTTCCCATGTATGATATCATAGTTTATTAAGGCTCTTACATCAGCTCCTAGATCATTATAGTCCTGCCACATGTGACATCCATTTTGTTTAACCCCCTCATTTGCAAAAAATTCTGCGACACTATTAGCCTCCCTAAAGACATGGGATATTCTAACCTTATCAAAGTTGGATAAAATAGCTTTAGCTTCCTCTATCCAACATTAATGGTCCATGAGGGTGGGGACTTACCTAGGAGATAATCGATGATATTTTTGGAGTCCCCCTCGATCCATATATTTTTAAAGTTCAATCTTTTAGCAAGGTCAATAACTTGGAAAGCTCCAATAGCTTCACCTAAATGATTGGATTGCATGCCCAAGGAGATAGCCACCACCACCACAAACTTTCCATTATGATCTCTAATCACACCTGCACTCCCAGCCAGACTTGGGTTTCCCTTAGCTACCCCATCAAATTAGCCTTTATCCATTCCCTAGGCGGGTGACTCCAACTAACCCCTTCACAATTCTTTTTTGTTGGACTTGAAGCCTTAGATATTTCATTTTTAATATTCCACTCTTTAGCCATCTTAAGGTCATATTCCGAGCAAACCACTGCTTCCATCTTAGTCTCTTGATTAGGGATATTGTTAATGTTCTCCACAACTAACCTATATGTTTTCTCATACACAATATTCTTCGGAGCCTCCTTGTCCCTAAAGATCCTATTATTGCACTCCTTCCACACACCCTAGGCTATAAAAGGAAAAATAAAAGACCAAGGTCTACAAATAACTAGATTCTGGGAAGGGGCATTCCACTGAAGAAAAAGGTCTCCAATAGTGTCAGGAAACACCCATGAGAGATTCCAAAGAGAGAAATATTCCCCATAGTGAAGCCACATACGAAAAGTGGAGCAACATATGATTAGCAGATTCTGCTTCTTCCTTACATAGGTAGCATCAGTTCAGGATCTGGATGCCACGCTTGTAGAGGTTATCAACCATGGGCACTTTATTCTGAAGAAGAATCCAAAAGAATATGTTAACCTTAGGAGTCAAGTTTTTAATCCAATATTTAGCCCAAAAATGATGGGGGGAAGGAGAGAAGGACAACAAAGAGATAGCCGAAGACACTGAGTAACTACCCGAAAGGTTCGCTATCCAAACTAAAAGGTCATCCTATTGGATCAACCCCATTCTGATAGCCAACATAGAGGATTGAATTGGTGCAAGGTCCACACTAATTTGGTACAAATTCACCCAACTCCTATTTCTCCAGGAGTCCTTAACATGAGTTCCAAAATTGGACTTGTAGATATCATCCCATCCATTAGAGCTTTGGAAAGAAACTAATGGATCCTTCATTAACCATCTATCTTCCTAGAACCTAGCTTGTATCCCATTTCTTACACTCCAGCCAACTCCCTTAGCAATAATGTATCTCCCTCTGGTCATATCATTCCAGAAAGCCGAACCACGGGGTAGATTTGGAGAGTCAAGAAGAGACTTAAGAGACCCAAACTTTTCCATGTATTTTCTCTTTAAAATGTCATTCCACTCTCCTTTAGATGAGAAAGCTCTCCAGATTTTCTTCGCAAAGAAGAGCCTTATTCATCATTCTGATCCTTTTAAGATCCAGACCACCCAGATTTTTGGGTCTACAAACAGATTCTCACCCAATAAGAGGCATTCTTTTCCTATCTTCAACACCCAACCAAATAAAGTATTTTTGGATTTTTTAAATAGCATCCACATATTTGGCCGGTATTTTGAAAAGACTTAAAGCATATACAGGAAGGTTCTGAAGAGTAGATTTAAGATGCTAAATTTTACCTACTTGATTGAGAAGAGCTCCTTTCCATCCAACAATTATTTTACTGAACCTATCAACCAAAGCGTTCCAAAAGGAATCAAGAGGTTTAAGGCCCAAAGGCAAGCCAAGATAAATAGAAGGTAAAAATTCCATTCTGCATCCCAGAATTCTAACAATCTTATTTTTTCTAGGCTCTAGAGTGTTGAAGAAGAATAATGAACTTTTTTGTTTGTTAACCATCTGACCAGATGCCCTCTCATAATCATCCAAGATCTTTTTAAGATTCCTTGCTTCAGCCACTGTAGATCTCCCCAACAAAATGGTGTCATCCACAAACTGTTAGTGAGCGAAAACCAAATTACTGGATGAAGACCTCAAACCCACTAATGATCCCTAATCAACCATTCTTTTTAGGTTCCTTCCAAGGCATTTTGCCATAATAGTAAATAAAATAGGGGAAATGGGATCTCCCTGCCTTAAGCCTCTAGAATTCTTAAAGAAATTTGAAGGAGATCCATTCATTGTGATAGTTATGGAAGCAATAGAAATGAGTTGACCAACCATCTGGAGGACTCTATTGTTGAAACCAAACACCTTCATGATTTTAAGTAAAAAATCCCAATCAACACGATCATAGGCTTTTGAAATCTCCAATTTAAGAAGGAAACCTTCAAACTTTGATTCTATGAGAGAATGAACATTTTCATGGATAGTAATAATTGAATCAAGAATCTGCCTTCTAGGAATGAAGTCATTCTACTGAGGAGAAATCAAGGAAGGAAAAATAATCAGAAGCCTCGAAGTCAACACTTTAGAGATAATTTTATAGAAGGAATTGTAGAGGCTAATAGGTCTGAAAGCTTCAAAGTCCATAGCTCCTGGGCATTTAGGGATGAGGACTAGGAAAGTAGCATTTAGTTCTTTTACAAGGCTGCTTGAGTCAAAGAACTCCTTCACAACATTCACCACATCCTCTTCAACAATATCCCAAAACCATTGAATAAAAGACATAGGAAACCCATCCAGTCCTAGAGCCTTATTGCCTTCAAAAGAGAAGACAACTTTCTTGATTTCTTCCCCAGACGGAATAGCAGTTAGCATTTTCTTATCTTCATCCTTAACAAGATTTGGGATAGCCTCTAAAAGATGATCTTGCATTGCATGGTTAACTCCATTAGTCGCTAAAAGAACATTACTAAAGAAAAGGACAACTTGTCTTCTTAAGTCATCATCTTTCTCAAAATAGACACCATTAGACATGATGTGAGTGATCCTATTAGCATCCTCGTGTTTCAGTGTTGTCATGTGAAAATATCTAGTATTTTTATCTCCCGCTGAAAGCCACAAAGCCCTAGATCTTTGTCTCCAAAACTCCTCCTCTCTAGATATTATATCATGCATCTTCACTAATAGCTCATCTTCTTTCCTCCTGTTATCAACAAAGTATCCCTCAAGCTGGATTTTTTCTTGAATCTCCTTTATCTCCATTTGTAATTCAAACTTTAAACCAAAGATACTACCAAAAGTCTCTTTATTCCATCTTATAATCTTATTTTTGACTTCCCCCAGCTTTTTGGAAACTTTAAACATAGCAGTCTCATCAACAGATATGTTCCACCACCTCTTCACCTCCTCAAGGAGTTGAGGGTGGGAAATCCACATTCGTTCAAATCTAAAGGGGAAATTCCTCTTGGCCTCAATAGGATCCACCACAAAACTAATTGGATAGTGATCAAAACCCACCCTTGGGAGAGCTTTTAAGTAACAAAAATAATTTTAAAGCCAATGGTCAAAAATTAAAGTTCTATCTAATATGACTTGAATCAAATCCTTACCAATTCTTCGATTTGACCAACTATAAGAGGCTCCTTGCAGCTCAAGGTCAATCATTTCCTGATTATTAATGAAATCCAAAAGATCCATTCTACTTTCCAGGTTCACCTAGGATCCCCTGAAAATCTCATTTTCTTGAAGAGGGGTATTGCAGTCTCCCATAACAAACCAGATTTCCTTACTGAAATTCCTCTGGAAAGCAGCCAACTCTTGCCAAAAAATCTTTTTGGCTCCTTTCCCATTTGGAGCATAGATGTTGGACTGGATCCAGCTAAAATTGTCTCTAATGTGGGTGAATATAGGAGCCACATGATTCATGCTCTCTCGCAAAGGTTCCCCTTTGACAAAGTTCAAATTCTAGAAGGTAATGATTCCTCCAGAGGCACCTTTAGAACTATTACCATGCACACCTCAAAACTTAAACATTTTAATCTTTTCCACTCTCTTTAGGAATTTTGGATTCGTGGACAAGTTAGATATCCGATTTATGATCCCTAACAAAATTGTGCAATACATCCTACTTATGGAGGCTATTCAACCCCCTTATATTCCATGACATAATCTTCATAGCTTACCAGGGGATTAAATTTTGCAAATCTTGGGAATAGTTTTCTGAATCCCATCTACTATATCATTAAAGATTTATTTCTCCCTTTGCCATCTTGTAGATCTCCTTCCTTGACTATTCTTTGTGGCCCCACAATCTTCCTTAGCTCTAGTTCTAGTTGAGACACCTTTCGGTGTACTGATTTGTTTATTTTTCTTCTTCTTCTTCCTAGTATAAGAGGTGAAATCATCTCTATCAGTTTCTTCTTGACTTTCATTCTCTTTTCCTAACTCCCACTCCTTATCTGAGAGCCCATTTTCACTCAAAGGAAGGGTATCCATCTGACCATTGTTATACGGGGTCCAAATCTTACTCAAATTCTCCTAAGACTGGCTCAGGTTCTCAAAGGTATCCTTAACAATTTCCTAAGAGTCTACTCATTCTAGCTCCTGACCAGACTCCTGACTAGAGAGGCCTCTTCCTCCAAAAAATGAGGGCATAAAGGGAACCCCAATCTCCAACGAGAGATTAGCTTCCTTATTCGGAAATCCAGAGCCGTGACTTGAAATATCCTCCAGGCCAATCTCACCATACATCTTCCCTTCTATTTCATTCTCAAGAATATTATCTAGATGCTCATGATTCTTAAGGCCACACTCTCCATTTTCTGAGCTAGCCTCTCCATCCACCTTACCAACAATAGTGACCTTTGTCTTGTTGATAGGAGGCACTTCAAGCTCCAAATAAACCTGAATCCCCCCATCTTCCATATTTCCAGGGGTTTTCTTAAGAACCTCTGATGACTTACCCTCAAGCTTTTCAATATTATCTCCTTTGGTCTCTTTTTTCTCCCCTTCAGGCTTCTTTTTCCAAACTGTTCTTGATTTAGGCTGGGGTTTCTCTTTCATAGTACTGGCATTGAGCAGGCATTTCTTTGCCTAGTGCCTTTTTTCTCTACATTTAAAGCAGGCAAAAGGAATTGATTCAAACTCAATAGCTTGAACCCATGTACCCAACTTCAATTGAAATTTTATTGATGATGGCGAGTCAACATTTTGAGACACACCCACATAGATTCTAGTAAACACAAGCCTTTTCCTAGCCACCGTCATTGGGTCTATTAACATAAGCTCACCAAAAGAATTAGCCAAGCCACTAAAGATATCCTCATTCCAATATTCCATTGGGAGACTAGGGAGTCTAGCCCACATCGAAATGTTTTCAAATATGGAATCTGAAAGGTCTAGATTCATAGTCCATTTCTTGAGAGCCAAGGATGACTTACCAATAACCCTTTGGAAGAGCTGAAACAATAACCTACCCATTGGTTCTCCACTTTCTTTTAACAAAATCCCTAATAACTTCAATATTTGGTCAAGGGCCCATAAATTTTCCTACCAGCACTCTATCCATTAGAGAAATATTATGATCAATGACCAAGTTCGATATGGAAATGGAAAACTTACCCTTTGTCAGTTCAGAAATGTTGCAGACTGGAGGGAACACTAATTTACCATTAGGTTTGATTACAAACAAAGATGACCAAGGTTTTAGTTTATCTCCTTCCCCTCCTATGGCCCCCACCATGTTTTTGTCTTTTTAAACCTCCTTTCGTTTAGTGCCACCACCAGAGATAACATTCAAGTTAGCCTTCCCCCCTGGGTCCACCTGAATATTTTTCTCGGGGTCATTCTTTTCTGAGCCCTCCTTACCTTCCTTGCCACTCGAAAGTTGTGTCAAAACTGCCTGTGAATCCTCAGAGCCTACTCTGTGATGATCAGCTCCATTCCTCGAAGATTCAAAATTTTGCTTCTCCCGCCCATTCTCCCACTACCCCATTTTGTTTCCAATTCTTAAAATATAATATATTAATGTATATTAATATATAATATATATTACATATCAATATATAATATATTAATGTATATTAATATATAATATATATTACATATCAATATATAATATATTAATGTATATTAATATATAGTATATAATATATTGATATACAATATATATTATATATTATATATTGATATATAATATATATTATATAACATATGGTATTGTAATAACAGAGGTGACAAATATCTGTCTATAATGGATATCTGTCGATATCGATATCTGTTATTGATAGATATATATTATATATTATTATATAATATATATTATATATTAAAATACAATATATATTATATATTAAGATATAATATATAATGTATATTAAGATATAATATATATTATATATCAATATATAATATATTAATGTATATTGATATATAGTATATATTATATATTGATATATAGTATATATTATATATTGATATATAGTATAAATTATATATTGATATATAATATATATTATATAACATATGGTATTGTAATAACAGAGGTGACATATATTCATCTATATCGGATATTCGTTATTGACGGATATACATTTGGACGAGCAACAATATATATATTATATATTATATATTAATATATAAATTATAATATATATTAATATATAATATATGTATTATAATTTATATATTAATATATAATATATATTATATATTGATATATGATATATATTATATATTGATATATGATATATATTATATAACATATGACATTAGAGGTGACAAATATCTGTTTTGTAGGTGTGAATTGGTAAGACTTGGGGCCATGTCGGTTAGATCACATAATGAATATCCATTTATAATAGATATGTGTTTAATAAAATATATCTATTTTGCAAGTTATATAACAAAAAAGGGACCATTTTGAGTATTTCAATGGTCCCTACATTCTTTTTGTCGCGAAAATCTTGTGTTTTTTGACTGCATAAGATGAAATTCAACTTTTCAAATATTCTCTTACACTTTTTGTAGAATTCTAATCATTTGTGTGTGTTTTTTTGTTTGTGCAATGGGGAGCAGTAGTTGACATAAGAGAAAAGGTAAAAGGAAACTTACAACAGATCAAATTGAAGCATATAGAGAAAAAGATAGAGAAAGTCATAGGAAAAGAATGGAAGGTATGCAAAATATTCAAATTGAAGCTTCTTTTGAGCCATTGAATATTAATTCAAGTGAAAATGAAATAGGAATTGAAAATATTAAACATCATATTCAAATTGAAAATGAAAACATTGAAATTGAAAATGAAAATGTGAACAATATTGAGAATGAAAATGTTGTTGAAAATGTTATTCAAAATGAAATTGTTATTGAAAATGTTGAAAATGAAATTGTTTTTGACAATGAAAATGTTGTTCAAAATAAATTTTTAATTGATAATGTTGAAAATGAAAATGTGGTTGAAAATGAAAATGTTGAAAATGAACCTTATGCAACACCTAATTACAAAAGAACCCCTAAATGGTTGGTTG
>VDFB02026320.1:131076731-131181652 GCA_007258455.2 Sequoia sempervirens | reverse complement strand
AGGACTTGTCTGTATAATCATATTCTTCTCCAAATTAACTCCTTGCAAATTAGCTTCATCTACAACCATGGTATCCTCAATGTTTTCATCTTCAATAGTTGTGGAATTGGTTGCTCCACCATCATTCATTGATTTCATTCTCATTCTTCTTTCTTTGTCTTTGTCTCTCCTCTCTATTTTCTTCAACTTCTTGAGGAGTCAATGTCTTCCTTCTCTTATTACGAGCTTTATCTCCCATGATTATAAAATTCTCAAGCACAAATGAATGTTAATAGTGAAATTCTTCAAAATATTCAATCCAAATTGGAAGTTGAATACCTATTAGGACAAAATTATTCCTCTTGTGTTCCTTAAAACAAGTAGAAAACTAGCACAATTCCACTTTAAAAATTGTTTCCTTCATTCCTCCTTTGAAAACTTCAATCCATATTGCAAGTTGAAGACCTTTGGTTCCTCCAAACAAGAACAAAAATAACACAATTCCACTTCAAAAATGGTGTAGATGATGCCTCGTTTGAAAAAATCAACTAAAATCAAGTTCACCGCCTGTAAATACAATAGCTCATGAAAAATAGTTTAATTTTACTGCTCTCAGCCGTACATGTGAAGTTGCAGACTTTACATTATTTTTTGCAATAAATTTAAATAAAAGAAATGGGATCTCGTTCCCCGATATTCAATGTGGGGACGGTTGGAAGGGAAACGTGATCTCGTTTACAAAATGGGATCTCGTTTCCCTTCCAACTGTCTGAATATTATAAACTAAAGAATCGGATCCGATTATAAAATAGGATCCCATTTTTAATAAACAGGATCCCGTTTTATAAAGCACGATCCTGTTTTTTAAAATTTGAATTTCTATTAGCTTTGTGGTCAGGGTTTTTCCTAGGATTTTGGTTCGGGAAAAGCATTGGAAATCTGAACCTAGGCCTTCAACCTAGTTTGACCTGCAAGTTGAAGGTCCTAACAATGTCAGAGAAAAATACCGACTTTGGACATATGGCTGACGACCTTTTTTTGTAGAATTTTTTGACGAAATTAAAACCCATTTTAGATGAGACAATGCAGATTCTAAATATGTAATTTGTTTTACAATTGGATTATTTTTTCTATTTTTCAATTAATTTCTAATAAAATTGGTCCATAAACTTTAAATATCAGGGTTTTTTACTATTTTAATAACTTTTGATCAACATAACATTTTGACAAACGGATTGCACGAGAACAAAATTCAGACAATTATTTTCAATTTAAAAATAAAAATAAAAAATGATAAGTTTAGGTGATCTTATGCATATCATACATGACGATTTTTCAAAACGACAAATTTGCCTAATAAAAATTTAACAAAAAAAAAATATTCAATAAAAAATTACAAAAAAATATCAAGAACAAGCTTGAGTGAGTCACAAATCTTTTCCCAAAGGGATTTAGAAAAATACGATAATTTAAGTCAAAGTATGGATGTCATACACGTGCATGGTATGGTAAAAAAAAGTGACTTTTAAATAGTGGTTTTTAGAAACACCTATTGAAACTCGATTTGTACAATCTGGGTATTGAAATAAATTACATATTTGGAAACTAGACTCCGAGCAGTACATTTTATGATTAGTGACCTTTTCAAAGATTTCATCTATAAGTGCTTCAAATTTTAAGGTCAAATGTGTCAAATTTTGAAAATCAGGAAAAACATTTCCACTTTTTGGCCAAAAAGTGGACTCAACTTCTTACACACACCCCAGACTTTGTGCACGTGGTGGAATGCAATATGATGACAAGAAAAGAAGGCCTACTCTCCACCCTACCATATTGGGTCATGGAGCCTCATGGGATCTCACCAAACCCTTGAGCAAAAAAAATAAATTTTCCACCACTTTGATCAATGATGAAAGCAATGTTTCGACACCTACTGACTTCATAGAAGATCTAATGGCATCTAAACATCCATGAAGGAGGATTGTTTGGCTTGAGTATGCTTTGAAAACATGAAAGGATAATGTGAAGTTTAGTGCAATGAGCATGTGTCATTGGTAGACAATATCTAAATGAGGAAATATAAAGAGTTGTATAATTTATAACAAATAATATGCAATGCAACTGTAATAGAAGGAAACAATTAAATAAAATGTAGGAATACCTTTTGCATGCAGTGGATTGCAGTATGAACACAATAAAAGAATACTTGCTCTCCACCCTACCATATTGGGTCATGGAGCCTCATGGGATCTCACCAAACCCTCGAGAAAAAACATAAATTGTCCACCACTTTGATCAATGGTGAAAGCAATGCTTTGGCACCTGACAAATTGCTTGAGTTGAAATCAATGCTATACATTTTTAATAAATTGACATGCAGTTGTGAAATAAGAGATGGAATAAAAGATATATAGCCTTATGTTGTATATAGATAGAATGTAGTTGAAGGTCGTACAACTTGCAAATGTGTGATCATAAAGTTGTTTAGCATTTTGGAGATTTGTATACCTTGTATATAAATAGAATGAGGCTGCAATATAAAATGGTTTGTCTCAAATATAGGTACACACAAGGAAAATGTGAATTTTAGTGAGGTGAACATGTTTCATTGGTAACCAATATCTAAATTACGAAATTTAAATAGTTCTATAATTTATAACAAAAAAAATATGTAATACACCTGCAATGGAAGAGATCAAATAAAGAAGGTGCAGGCATACCTTTTGCACAAGGTGTGATGTAGTATGACCATGAATACATTTCACATTTACAAAATGATAAGGAAGCGAATTTAGAAATGGTGGAAATTCTATATGCATGGAAATGAAATGTGAAAAGAGAAGCAGTACAATTACCATAAAGAATAGCAATATTTCATGATGATGGCAATGAATATAATTTTTGGAGACAAATCCTCTTCTTTGATTCATAGTGGACTGCAATTCTTGGCATGTATCTTCTAGTATCTAGAAAAATAGAAAGGTGGATCTAAGCATAATGCTAAAGAACCCAGTTCAAGTGAAGAATCGAGTTGTGCACATAGGAAATATAAAATGGAACAAAACAAAATGAGGCCTGCTCTCCACCCTACCTACCATATTGGGTCATGGAGCCTCATGTGCTCTCACCAAACCCCTGAGCAAGAACATACATCATCCACCACTCTAATGAATGGTGAAATCAATGTTCCTTATTACACTAGTAATATACATTCTATCATTCAAACAACTCATTTTTGAGGCTAAAATAAATAATAACACAGATACATATTTGAACATAGGGAAAATATAATGAAATACAACAAAAGAAAGCCTACTCTCAACCCTACCATATTGGGCAATGGACTGTCATAGGTTGTTACACATATATATCCATAGGTGGTCTTCAAACATATGAATGTTGTCTGCATCTAATGTCAGAAACACATAGATCTGCACATAGGAAATATAAAATCACACAAAAAAATGATGCCTACTCTCAACGATACCTATATATCGGTGCAAATTTTGTTTTCCAAGCAGATATACAGGCATTGCATTCCTTGGATGCATTTGTAGGGATCTTTTTGCTCGGATATATATAGACACAAAAAAAATGTGTGGAAATGTATGTATGTGGAATTACATGTAGACAACAGGTAGCAGATGGGTAATAAAAAGTCATGTGAAAACTAAAAGAGATAGCCACCATTACAATAAACAAGGATGCGAGGACCAAGTATTTAGCTTTGACATCATTGACAGTGAGTGGACAAAAATACAAATCACTTGTTTTGTGTTTTTTTGCATGCGGGGATGGTTGGTAAAGCAATAGAAAAGTCTTTGTGATGAAACCATTGATTGCAGTGATGGACAATGGATTTCCCCTATGTGCAGATATGCATGTATGTCATAGTAGATGCAAAGAACATTGATACATACTAATCCCTATGTTTATTCTATTGTGACATTCTTGCAATGATAAGTTGTATTTTAAGTGTTATATGGAACATTGATGCAACCATTGACCACAGTGATGAAAAATGCAATGTGTAGATTTGGATGTATGTCATAGAAGATACGAACAACCTTGATACATACTGACACATTTTTTGAATGATAAGCTATATTTTGAGTGTTATATGGAATATTGATGCCACCATTGTTCGCAGTGGTGGACAATGTATTTCCCTTATGTATAGATATGTATGCATTTCATAGTAGATGAAAACACCATTGATAAATACCGATCGTTATGTTTATTTTATGGGACATTCTTGGAATGATAAACTATATTTTTAAGTGTTATATGCAAGATTCATGCCTGCAAAAAATGGGAAAAGAATTATCACAACCGACACTTTTGTAGTGCTTTTGCAACCATCACCCCATGCAAAGAACACAAAATAACATCCAACCACCTTCACATAAATTCCACAACGACTAACCACACATGCACCTTCACAGAAGCTTTCCCTTGTCACACAAGTTTGCTGTGTTTTTTGAGGTTTTAAATGGTAGGTGTTACCTACAAGTGGTTGGTTATTTTGGAAGAACATAGACTACAAGCTGATGGAAAGCAATCTACATCCAAGCACAAGAAGGTATGTAATAGCCAGGCATAGTAACACTTGACAGAGATGAAGTGACCACATGTAGAAATCCTCATGGCATAATTAATAACCATGTTATGATACCATTACGCTAAGACAGGAGGGCATAAATGAGGTTGAGATAGGTATGTGGCTACATGTAATTTGACACATGTTGTGGATTATGTTTCCCCCCTTTTTTTTACAAAAATAACTTGAAAATCCTAAGCCTGAGACAATTACTTGACACAAGAACATGCACCACATGTTTCAGTTCACAAAAGCAATTTGAATAAATGCACAATGCTAGTCTCCAATAGTAAAATTGCAACTTCCAATTGAAACATATGTACTCGTTCTTTTGTCAGATGTTACGACAACTCTCAGTGAATAGAGACAAGGCTATGTGATGGCAAGTAGCAATTAATTTTTGTGGAGAAGTTTAAGTATAGACGTATAAGAAAAAAAAAGCTACCTTATGAAAAGAATAAACATAGGAAGGAGTATATATGAATGTTCTGTGTATCTGATCTCACATACATACATATCTGCACATAGGGATGAATGTTGGCTATGACATGCAAAAGATGGGAAAAAACTTATCACAATCAAAACTTTTGTATTGCTTTTGCAACCATTGCCCCATGTGCTAAAAACACAAAATAACCTCCAAGTACCTATCGCTCACAACTCTAATAGCAGGAAAAGCCAAAGAATGATAAACGACAATGGCTGATTGAAAATTGTGCAGGCTTTCACTATGTTCTCCAAGGCTTTAAATGGAAGGTGTTATTACAACCATCACCACTTCACAAAAACCATACAACAATTAATGTTGATACCAACCAACGTTTAACTTCACTGGCTTTCTCTACCCATGCACCAAAGAGGCTGACACATTTTTCCCAATGGGTGGCTTGATGGTCAAAGGATTTAAAACTAGAAAGGTTGGCATTCCCTATTGGCGCGCCAAATGCTTCTAATTAAAAAACCAAAAACATTTTCCACCTTTTTCCTGACCAGGAGCCCAATGCCAGAAGGGTTTTGATTTATGGTTTCCATGTAGTGGTGATAGTTGGGAAGCAATTAAATAGTCCACATATAGATTTACAAAGAAAAATCTATACAGGTATATATGCATCTAAAGTTTATAAGTAGACAACACACATATATAGCCGTAGGTGGACTTGTCAATATAGAAATCACGATGGGAGCAAAGGAAATAAACATCACTTGGAACAAGTTGAGAGATCAACATCACTTGGAATAGGTTGGCTTCATGGCAATATCACTCATCTACATATGATTTCACATATTTACATAGCTACACATAGTGATGAATGTTGTTCATAGCTAACTTCACAAATATACATATCTGCACATAGGGAAAGTAAAATGGAACAAAACAAAAGAAGGCCTGCTCTCTACCCTACCATATTAGGTCATGGAGCCTCATAGGCTCTCACCCAACCCTCGAGCAAGAACATACACTACCCACCACTATGATGAAAGGCGATATCAATGTTTCTTATTAGGCTTAATATAAACCCTATTATTGTAAGAATTCCTTTTTAAGGAGGAAACAAATAACAACTATCTTCTAAAAACAATAAACGTGGGGAGGATTATATGTTGCCTACATCTAATTTGACATACATACATATTTGCACACATGAAAAGGAAAATGAAACATAACATAAGAAGCACATACTTTTTTGTGGCTATATATTTCCCAGCAATAGATTCCTATATATGCATCAAACACATGCAATAGGTAAAGATGCAAGTGGAAAACAAAATGTACACCGATATATATGTATGTGTAGGTAGATGCAAATATATATGCATTGCTGATTGCTGCTCAACAACTTAAAAACTAGGAAGGCTGCCGAAAATTCCAACCAAAGTTCACACATATAGCCTATCGGCTAAAAGTTTCCATATAGAGGAAATCATTGCAAAGCAATAAATATTATTTCATTTATGGTTTCCATATAGAGGATATGGTTGCAAAGCAATAAAACAGTATAATAACAACATTGTTTCATATATGCTTTCTATATAGTGTCGATGGCCACAATAATATTTAGAGTTCTAAAGTTACCAAAGCAATAGAATAGTTTAGGTTATTTTCCATAAGGAATTGTTGACTATTTTTCTGTAGCTTTACTTGCTATCAAGATTGTGAGCCACCACTATGACAAGTGTTTTTACAAACAACATACATACATATGCACACCCAAACTTGTCAATACATGTGAAAAGAAATATAGATAAGTTTAAATGTACATATATGTGTATGTTTCCTAAGCAGAGGAAATAAACATCACTTGGCACAGTTGGTCATGACAACATTGTTTCATGTATGGGTTCCATATATTGGCAATGATTTCAATAGTTCCTTACATTTAAAACTTACCAAAGTAATTGAGCATTTTATGTTATTTTCAATAAGGCATTGTTTAGTGCTAGGCTGTAGATTGAGCTGCACAACATACACAACAAACATTATAGCCAAGAACCATATGGTATCCATATGCAACATGAAATTATGATGAGACATGACAAAGTAGTAGGGAGAACATTTAAGAAGCGTTAGATACATATACAGAGATACACACTCACACATACAAATGCATTACAAATACATATATCTACACAAAACTCTAGCAAGATATTGTGTGCACTGAGAAAATTCAAAACAACATTAGAATGATATAAATCAAATGACAAAATTCCAATTACATTCTACATTTTAATCTTGTGCAATGCCATATTTTAACAAGCTTGACTCAAGAAAAATCACAAAAGCATTGCACAGACCATAGAGAATAGTCATCATTGAACATTACATAGAAAATATTATAACAAAATAAAGTTTTATGCAACTATAAGAAAATTGAAGATAACCATATGTGACATGCCTTTATGAATGCAAAGGCAGGACGGCATTTAATAGCCATGGATTCAATGGAGCCAACATTATAGCTAACAAAATTGTGGAGAGATAAGAGTGTGGGAATTGAAATAGACAAGAAGCAAATAACTATATTGATATTAAAAGCAAGTCACAGATACATATAAAGATTGAAGTTGGCATGTATATGCACATACAAATCCATTATAGACACATATATCTACACACATTTGTATCAAAATGTTCTATACACCCAGGAAATTGAATTACATGCATATATATTTATGTATATGCATACATAAATGTATACATGCATACATAAATGTATACATGCATACAACCATGTCCACAAGTATATATAAGAACAGTTGTAAATACTTACACATATGTTAAATAGGGTGACATAACTATAGAACTAAACAACATAAAATAAAATGAGGAACATACACTTAAAGCAAAACAAAACTATAAGCCACATAAAAAATACAAAAGAAAAGAAGTGTATATTTTTTTGTTAAACATTATAGGTTATAGTCCATTGTCTTACTATATAAGGTTAGTTAAATGAGCAACTGAGTAATAGTAGTAGAAATGAAAGGTCTTATGATGTGAAAAGTAGTCCAAAGAAAGAAAAGGAAATAGATGTCCAGTGAGCAGAAACTATAACAAATATCAAAAGTCACAATTAGGCATGGTTTTTTGGCATTCAAGGCAGTACGATAATTATCTCTGGAGAGTCTTGCATGACAGGGGAAATTGCAAAAAAATCTGACAACAACAACTTGCACTCAGCTTCAAAGTTAATTCTTGAAACTTTGACTATTGTTGTTTTAAGCCTTCTTTTTCAATCATAGGTCTAAGTTTTAATAAGCACAGTGAAAACAAATGAGGTGTAGGTGACACCATTGATAATAGACTTAGCAGTCATTATAGTAGAAGACTCATATTGCAACATGTAAAGCTCTTTTGCTGACATATGCAATAAGCTTGTTGTAGCCTCATCAAAAGTAGTAGCCCAAATCTCACCCGTGTGGTCTTCCATCTTTAGCTACAACAAATACCGAAAGTCACAATCAACTATCATTATCTGGAATTTAGGGAAAAACCACATATTTTTGGTGGAATGTTCACACTTTTTCTTGCATTGTCTACCATTGGCCTGCAAGGGACATGTAGCGCAAAAAAATGCATCAGTTTTGATATATTTCACTATTTCCAAAGCAACCTTTTGAGGCACTATCCAGGAGGGCCCAATGGTAGGTGGCTCAATATGTCCTCATTGGATCAAGGGATGTGATTTTGGAATGTCAGGATTTATGTATAGGAGATTCCTTGTGGTTGTGTTCATAACAGTTCCATTGAAATATCCAACACACACATTTTTAATAGCAAGGATGGCAACCAAACTAGGGATGTACAACCTTTCCAGCTTGTCACCCTTTGCTTCCCAATTTGAATGCCACAAATTAACATCAATGCAAGAGAAAGACAAATAATTAAGTTTAACAGTTTTGCGAATCATTTCAAACTAATCCTTTCTTTGAATAGTCGATACCTTTCCTACATGCACCACAACCCCAATAATATGAATCAAATTGTTATTGCTGCATTTTGCAATTTCATTTATTGCCATCAATTTAAATACTTTGTCCGGCACAAAGGCCTCATTGTCACAACATTTCAATATCGTGTTTTGATCAAAAATGATTTCCATGTGGCTATTCAACTTATTAAATTTCCTATTTGCTTGTCTCACTAAGCCTTTTGACACATAATAAGTACGACCCACCTCAACCCTATCATAATGCAATTATGCTATGTCATTAAATCAAGTGATTCATATTTCTGTTCCCTCACCGTCAATAATGTCAAAGCTAAATACTTGGCCCTCGCATCCTTGTTTACTATAATGGTGCATATCCCTTTTGGTTGTTACCCAACCTTTTATTGTCCATTTGGTTTGGTAAATATTCATCCCTTTAATAGGGATGATATTTGAAGGAGCATTATGTTGTCTTGGGGATGTATGAATCCCAAATGTTGAGGATTTTTTGGATGGGGAGGGTGACTCCTAGCCAACTATTTTGTCTTCTTGATCTCTAAAAAAATATCTAGGTTTTCCAATTAGTTAGCAATCTGAAATTTTGACATCTAAGGACAATATAACAATCTCCCTAGAACCAAATGGAGATCAAATATTAAAAAATGTGGTCCCCACAAACAAGAAAGCATAAAACAACAAGTGCAAGTAGTGCAAAACAATAGCCAACCTTGATTCTTGTAGCTTCCTACATAGATAGTTTTTCAAGCACAAGATGGAACCTATTTTCAATGCCCCTATAAAAAATAGACTGTCATTGTATTTTGCAGGAAAAGTAGAGGCTATTTGCATGTGGGTTCCATCATAGAGGAAAACATTGTAGTGGTCAACCAGGCTTTGATCACCTCCCATTTTTGAAAAGGCATTAGTTGGAGAACCGGTGATGGGACAACATCTCCAACATCAATAGATCATATCACATGTGCTGTAAAGGATGGATGTACTTTTGTATCCTACAAGAAATTTTTACTCAGCCAAGCAAAAGCAATGAGATTTCCATGGTTGTGATCCAAATCTAGAAACAAAAGCAAGGGAAAGAGACAAAACAAAATGAATCAATTATTGGTATCTAATAAACAAGGAAGCATACAACAATGTTGACATATTTGAAAAATGTAACCATTTTTTTTCTAACACATAGGTCACTCCCAAATGGCTAGAAAATTGAAATGGAAATAAAACATAAAGAGTTTGAATATATATTACAACTGTTAATTCAAATGAAGCATATTCATAGTTCACTGGATGCACATGAAAAGTTTCAATATAATTGTTAGCAACAAAAATGAAACAATGAACAAGCTTATAGGACTGGTGCCTGAAGATTGTTCATCAGCCTGGGGAGAGCCAGAGTCCACCGACATTGCTGGGGCTGCTCTTTTAAAAGATCAGAGATGCAACGCCGACGACTGACTACAAGCTCTATGACTTCAACACACAACATGATCTCTCATTTTTTTTGTACACACATTAGCAATATGACAACAAAAGATTAATAAAAAAAGGGTTCAATGATTCATATAACACTTAATATACAATTTATTATTCAATTTTTTTTGGTTTCATTTTTTTAATCTTTCAATTTTTTTCTAGAGACATCAACAATACGAGGAAAAAGAAATAAATAAAAAAAAGGATTCAATGTTCCATATAACACTTAATATATAGTATATCATTGCAAGAATTCCCTGTTGAGGCTCAAACAAATAACAACTATTTTTCCAAAATAATAAACACTGGGAAGAGTATGTATGTACATTGTTTACATCTACTTTGACATACATACATATCTACACGCAGGAAAATTTAATATTGTTTCATATATGGCTTTTGTTATATGGCGATGGTTGCAACACAATAAAATAGTCTATGTTGTTTTCCATAAGGCATTGTTAACTATTGTTCTCTAGCTTTGGCTATAGTGTTTCATTTTTGATATACAATAAAATAGTAAATGTTATAGAGTTTATGTTTTTATCCAAAAGAAATTCTTGACTATCATTACCACTCATTTTATTTACTCTATGTGCATAAATCTGCATATGTGATATTAGATGCAAAAAACATTATTATAAAACAATTAAAATACAACTTATGATTCCAAGAATGTCCCAACAAAATAAAGATAGGGATCACTATGTATCAATGTTCTTTGCATCCACTATGAAATACATACATTCCTGCACATAGGGGAAATACATTGTCCATCAGTGTGATCCAATGTCTACACAATTTTTGATAAGGATTTGTTAGTTTTTGTTTTTTGGCTTTACCTGCTATCATAGCTATGAGCAAGGAGAGAAAGATTTTGTGAAGGTGCAAGTTTGATCATCTATTGTCAAGCTACTATCAAGCTAGGAGCATGTTTTTTTTGTGATTTTTTGCATGGGGTGATAGTTGCAAAAGAAATACAAAAGTGTTGGTTGTGATAATTTATTGCCCATTTTTTGTAGACACTCAAGAAAGCAGGGAGAAAAGAAAAAAAAAGTGGGAAGAGGTACACTTGAACCAAGCAACAAGAGGTGCAATTTGAAAAAAACCCTTTGTATTTCCAGCTATTCTTGTATATACTTGTGGACATGGTTGTATGCATGTATACATCTACATATACATATATAAAAACATATATGCATGCAATTCAATGTTCTCATTACATACAACATCTTGATACAATTGTGTGTAGAAAATGTGTCTGTAATGCATTTGTATGTGTGAGTGTGTATGTGTATGTGTGTACACCCATTTTCTGCATCTTTCAGGTCATGCATATATATATATATGTCAAGTTTTTAATATCAATATAGTTATTTGCTTCTTTTCTATCTTAATTCCCACATCTTCTTATATCTCCATAGTTGCTATTCACTATTTTGAATGTTTATATGTATGTGTGGCTGTGTATGTGCCTATATGCATTTTCCAAATGGATTACTAAAGCCACAACTCAACAATCACCAATGCCCTATGAAAAATACTGTAGACTATCACCACATGCCACACAAAAATAACCAACAATGTCGTATTGAGAAGAGAATGAGCTGTTTTATTACTTTGCAACCATTTCTAGTAGAAAAAAACCATACAAAAACACTAAAGTATGTCTTTCTTTTGTTGTGTTTCATTTTTCTTTTCCTGTTTCAAGATATGTAGGTATGCAAAATAAGATGTAGACAACATTCATATAAACTCGTCCCCCTGTTTATTGCTTTGCTAGGATAGTTGTTATTTGTTTCATCCTCAAGAGGAATTCTTACAATAATAGGCTTCATATTAAGCAAAATAAGAAACATTGCTTGCCACATACAATGTGTTGAAAATCTTTTTGAAATTAGGAAAATAGAATAAATTGTTTTATTACTTCAGCTCTTACTATATTGTTTTATATTTGATTCACAATTCAATAGTAAATGTTATAGAATTTATTTTGTTGTCCATTAGGCATTGTTGATTGTTGGTCTATAGAAAAGGCTATATTGTTTCCTTTCCAATAATATGTTGTTGAAAAATAGAATTTGCTAGGTTATTGTTTAAACTAATATTGTTTTATTTAAGGCATGAGTGTGTATGTCTGTATATGCATTTTCTACATGTATCTTTGAGGTGATGCATTTAAATTATTGATATTTGGGCTATTTATATGTCATTCACCTTTGTTTTTGCTAGCCATTTGAGAGTAGCCTATGTGCTATAGAAAAATGGTTCCAGTTTTCAGATGTGTCAACATTGCCATGTGCTTTCTTCTTTATATTCAACATAAATCCAATTTTTTTTGCTTCTTGCTACAACACCTTATAAAAAATGATATAGTATAGCCTTTTCAATAGTCTCTTAATGAAAATGAAACAATATACCCTAACCTAGAGAACAACAATTAGTAATGCCTTATGGAATCAATGTTGTTTGCATCTGCTATGACATACATACATATCTGTGCATAAGGGACATACATTGTCCATCACTCCGATCAATAGTGCCATTACCAAGACTGTTGTATTGCTTTTTGAAAGCGGGAAGAGCTGCATTTGAAGCAAGTAGGAAGAGGTGTAGGTGGAGGTGCATATTGGGAAAACCTTTTATAGAGTATTTTAAAAATAGCTCATGTTGTTTTCCATAGGCCATTGTTCATTGTTGTTCTCTAGCTTAGGGTATATTGTTTCATTTATGCTCTCCATGAAGCCATGATGGTTGGAAGGAAATATTATTATTTTTTGCATTGGATTATTACCGTGAATTGTTGTGTTTTGTGGCTTTTTTTCATTTGGGTCACTCTTCAAAGCAATATACTTTCGAAAATATTTTATGTTATTTTCCATAGGCCATTTTTTATTGTTATTCTCTAGCTTAGGGTATATTGTTTCATTTATGGTCACCATGTAGTTGTGATGGTTGGAAGGAAATATTGTTTATTTTTTGTGTTGGATTGTTATTGTGAATTGTTGTGTTTTTGTGGTTTTCTTCATCTGGGTCATTGTTGTAACCAATACAGTTTCTTTTATGGTTTGTGTTTTGTGGTGAAGGTTTTCAATGGGTTTGTCACTACGAGTTTTTGATTATTGTATGGTTTTTGTGTATTGGCAATGGTTGTAAGTAACACCTGCCATTTAAAACATCAAAAAACATAGCAAATGTCTACACAATTTTCAACAAGGCATTGTTGGGTGTGTTTAGATGGCTTTACCTTCTATCAGACGTGTGAGTAAGGAGGGCAAGCTTCTGTGAGCGTGCAAGTGCAATTATCTGTTGTGAAATTTTTGTGAAGGTGGTTGGAGCTTATTTTTTGTTTTTTGCATGATGCAATGATTGCAAAAGCAATGATTTTGTTTTGCAAATATCGGCGTAGATTTTGTTTTACAAGAACATATGTAGGCATTGCATGCCTTGGATGCATTTGTAGGAATATATTGCAAAAATATATATACACGCAAAAAGTATTTGTGGGAATGTAATGATATATAGTTTATGTTGATTTCCATAGGGCATTGTTGGTTTTCATGTGGTGTTGATGGTTGCAAGGAAAATAGTGATGAAAAATGCCATGTGTATATTTGGATGTATGTCATAGCAATTGTAAACAACATTGAGACATACTAGAACATTGTTGGAATAATAAGTTGTATTTTGAGTGTTATATCAAACATTGATGCCACCATCTTTGTAGAACTTATTAAATAACTTCTAAAATATTTTCAACACATTGTATGTGGAAAAATGTTTCTTATTAAATGCTTAATATAAAGTTGAGTATATATGAATGTTGTCTACATATAATTTTACATACATACATATGTGTACACAGGAAAAGAAAAATGAAACACTACATCAGATGGAAAAATCCATCTAGAGCACAAAAATTCACAATAACAAACCCATCCAAAACCATTGCCACAAAAGGAAAACCATAAATCAAAAATTATTCATTTCAACAAACAATATAGTCTTTTGTCTACAAAGTACAATAAAAAATGCATATATATGTGCATCAACTTCAGATATATATATATATATATATATATATATATATATATATATATATGTTGTCTGCATCTAATTTTACATAGATACATATCTGTGCACATAGTGAAAATAAAATGAAACGCAACAAAAGAAATCTTGCTCTCCACCCTACCATATTGGGCCATGGACCGTCAGACTGTTACACAGATATATCCATAGGTGGTCTTCAAACATAATGAATGTTGTTTGCATCTAATGTTAGAAACACACAGATCTTCACATAGGAAATATAAAATCAAACACAAAAAAATGAGGCCTCCTCTCGACCCTACCATATTGGGTCATGGAGCCTCATGGACTCTCACCAAACTCCTGAGCAAGAACATACATCATCCACCACTCTGATCAATGGTGAAATCAATCTTCCTTATTACACCTACTAGACAGTCTATCATTCTAACAACTCCTTTTTTGAGGTTGAAAGAAATAATAACTAAAAAGGTGTATTTAATGCATGCAATACATATATATGCAGCTACAAAAGAAAATCTACACCAAAATATGTATAAAGCTTTTGTTTTGCAGCTGCATATATATGTATTCCATGTGTTAAATACACCTTTTTAGTTTTTTTTTTTTTCAGTCTCAAAAAAGGAGTTGTTAGAATGATAGACTGTCTAGTAAGTGTAATAAGGAAGATTGATTTCACCATTGATTAGAGTGGAGGATGATGTATGTTCTTGCTCTATGGTTTGGTGAGAGCCCATGAGGCTCCATGACCGAATATGGTAGGGTCGAGAGCAAGCCTCATTTTGTTGTGTTTGATTTTATATTTCCTATGTGTAGATTTGTGTGTTTCTAACATTAGATGTAGACAACATTCATATGTTTGAATACCACCTATGGATATATCTGTGTAGCAGCCTATGATAGTCCATGGCCCAATATGGTAGGGTGGAGAGCAGGCTTTATTTTGTTGTGTTTCATTTTATTTTCCCTATGTGCACAGATATGTATCTGTGTAAAATTAGATGCAAAAACCATTTATATGCACAACAACCTTTATATTAACTATAATAAAAAACATCAATATCACCATTGATTATGGGGGTGGAAATGTATTTTGGTCTGCCACTATAATCAATAGTCAGACCGATGTTTCATCTCACACTTAATATATAGCCTGCCATTCTAAGAAATCCTTATTGAGGCCTAGACAAATAAGAACTATCCTTAAAGACACACAAAAACAACTAAGAATGCCTTATCAAGAAGAACATGAATTGATTTATTACTTTGCAACCATTGCCACTACACAAAAACCATAAAGAAAATAATTTATTCAAGGCCACAGAAGAACAATCAATAATGCCCTATGGAAAATAGCTTAAACTATTTTATTAATTCAACAAGTATTAAATGCAAGATTTGGAAAACCATAATGCAACATATCAACCAATGAGAGAAATAGGCACGTACCTTTGAGTCATTCTATTATGCAATAATTGAATTGTGAACATATTATTATAAGTAAAACTAATAATATCATCTTGATTGAACCTTAAGGTCTTTATTCTAAAATTCCATGACTAATCTTGGACTCTCAACACCTTGTTATGCTAATTAAGTATCATATGAACCATGTGTGGAATCCATTTTAATAAGAGTTATATATTAAACAAAATATTATTTAGAAAGGAAAACAAAACATTCATATTTATTATATTTAGAAGATAGTTGTTATTTAGGAAGATAGTTGTTATTTGTTTCATCCTGAAAAAAGGAATTCTTATAATAATAGGCTTTATATTAAGCATAATAAGAAACACTGGTTGCCACATACAATGTGTTTGAAACCTTTTTGAAGCCATTCAAGGAAGAAATCAAATTCTTTTCCCAAGAATGCCTTATCAAAAATGAAACAATATAGCCAAAGCTAGAGAAGAACACTTAACAATGCCTTATGGAAAACAACATAAACTATATAACATTAACTATTTGGTTACGTTGCAACCATCACCACAAAATGGAAGCCACAAATGAATAAATGACAGCTGTTATTACAACCATCGCCAACACATGGAAACCATACAACAATTAATGTTAATGCCAACCAACATTTAATCTCACTAGAATTCTCTATCCACACAGCGGACAATACACCACCCTCTTTCCATCGCACGCCAAGCACTTCCTTTTTTAGTTTTAAAGAAATCTGCCACCTTTTCCCCAACCGCGAGAAGGCTTAAAAACTAGGAAGGCTGACAAAAATTCTGACCAAAGTTTGCACATATAGCCTTTCGACTAATTAACTACTTGGTTACGTTGCAACCATCACCACAAAATGGAGACCACAAATGAAACAATATTGGACTCAACAATGACATAGATGGGAAAACCCATAGAACAATCTTTTCTTAATAACATGCCATAAAAAATGAAATGATAACATCAACTATTTTATTGCCTTGCCGAAAATGAAACAATATAGCCAAAGATTTGTAAAAAATACCTTAGTGAACATAACAAAAATTGTTTAATACCCTTGCAACCATCAACACCACACACAACACATAAGTGGAACAATATAGGTCTTAATAGCAACCCAGATGGGAAAACCCACAAAACAGGCCTTTTCCAACAAAACCTTATTGAAAATGAAACAATTTAGCCTAAGTTAGTTCCTTGCAACCATCGAAAACACACACAAACCAAAAATGGCCACTACAAAACAAAATCCATAAACCAAACAATATTGGTTTCAATAGCAACCTAGATGCAGAAACCCACAAAACATAAAAATTCATAGTGACAAACCTATGCAAAACATATGAATCTTGGTTTGTTACTATGAATTCAAAAATTAAAACTATATAGCCTTTTCAATAGCACCTTATCAAAAATGAGACAATGTAGCCTAAGCTAGATAACAAAAATGAACAATGCCTTATGGGAATCAACATAAATTGTATAACGCTAGCTTACAAACCCATACAAAAATATAGTGTTTTCTCAACAACACCTTATCAGAACTTGAAACAATATACACTTTTGAACAAAACCTTATAAAAAATGAAACACTATCAAATAGTATTGGTTTCAATAGCGACCTAGATGGGAAAACCCATGCAAAACCAAAGCCACAAAACACGTACCATAAATGAAACAATTCTCATTTTAACAAACAATATAGTCTCTTCTCAACAACACCTTATTGAAAATTGAGACAAGATAGCCTTTTCAACAACGTCTTATCGAAAATGAGACAATATAGCCTAATCTAGACAACAACAATCAACAATGAATTATGGAAATCAACATAAACTGTATAATGGTAACTATTTTATTGCATTGCAACCATAGCCACAAAACATAATTGGTTTCAACATCGAAATAGATGGGAAAACCCACAAAACAAAAAAATTTACAGGAACAAACCCATGCAAAAATATAGTCTTTACTCAACACTACCTTATCAGAAGGTGAAATAATATACCTTTTCAACAACAACTTATCGAGAATGAAACAATATATCCTAAGCTATTGAACAACAATCAACATAAGTCGTATAACATTAACTATTTTATTGTGTTGCAGCCATAACAAGAAAATGAAAACCATAAATCAAACGATATTGGTTTCAACAGTGACCCAGATGGTAAAACTGACAAAACAAAAAAATGCAGAGTAACAAACCCATGCAAAAATATAGTCCTTTCTCAACAACACCTTATTTAAAACACAACAATCTATCCTTTTCAACAGAACCTTATGAAAAATGAAACAATATAGCCTAAGATAGAGAATAACAATCAACAATACCCTATATAAATCAACATAAACTATATAACATTAACTATTTTATTGAGTTGCAACCATACCCACAAAACACAAGGCATAAATCAAACAATATTCATCTCAACAACGACCCAAATGGAGAAACCCACAAAACACAAAAATTGAAAATGACAATATAGTCTTTTCTCAATAGCACCCTATTGAAAATGAGACAAAATAGCCTTTTCAATAGCACCTTATAAAAAATGAGACAATATAGGCTAAGCTAGACAACAACAATCAACGATGCCTTATGGAAATCAATATAAACCGTATAATGTTAACTATTTTAAAGCTAGACAACAACAATTAGCAATGCCTTATGGAAATCAACATTTAAACTGTATAACGTTAAATATTTTATTTCATTGCAACCATAGCCACAAACATGGAATTGGTTTGAACACTAACCCAGATGGAAAAACCCACAAAACAAAAAAAATCACAGTTACAAACCCATACAAAAATATAGTCTTTTCTCAACAGTACCTTATCAAAACTTGAAACAATATAGCCTTTTCAACAACACCTTATCAAAAATGAAACAATATAGCCTAAGCTAGACAACAACAATTAACAATTCCTTATGGAAATCAACATAAACTGTATAACGTTAACTATTTTAAAGCTAGACAACAACAATCAACAATGCCTTATGTAAATCAACATAAACTGTATAAGGTTAACTATTTTATTGTGTTGCAACCATATAGACAAAAAAAGAGGCATAAATCAAACAATATTCATTTCAACAACGACCCAGGTGGAGGGACCAACAAAAAAAAATACACAGTAACAAACCCATTCAAAAATATAGTCTTTTCTCAACAACACCTTGTTGAAAATGGACCAATGTTGTCTTTTCAACAAAACCTTATTGAAAATGAAACAATATAGCGTAAGCTAGAGAAAAATAATCAAAAATAGACAAAAACCATGTAAAACCATAGCCACAAAACATGAACCATAAACGAAACAATATTGCTTTTCAAAAACAATATAGTCTTTTCGTAACAATGCCTTATCGAAAATTGAAACAATATAGCCTTTTCAGCAACACCTTATTGAAAATGAGACAATATATCCCAAGGTAGACAACAACAATTGACAAAAACTATATAACATTAACAATTTTATTTCATTACAACCATAGCCACAAAATGGAAGCCATAAATTAAACAATATTGGTCTCAACAACGACCCAAATGGAGAAACCCACAAAAATTCACAGTAACAAACCCATGCAGAAATATACTCTTTTCTCAACAGAACCTTATCAAAAATTGAAACAATATAGCCTTTTCAACAACACCTTATCA
The DNA here is from genome assembly GCA_007258455.2 of Sequoia sempervirens. NCBI lineage: Eukaryota > Viridiplantae > Streptophyta > Pinopsida > Cupressales > Cupressaceae > Sequoia > Sequoia sempervirens. Next base: position 131,161,976 of record VDFB02026320.1, on the reverse strand, counting down.
AAAATGAAACAATATATAGCCTAAGCTAGAGAACAATAATCAACAATGCCTTATGGAAATCAACATAAACTATATAGCATTAAATATTCTATTTTGTTGCAATCATAACCACAAAATGAAAGCCATAAATCAAACAGTATTTGTTTCAATAGCGACCTAGATGGAGAAACCCACAAAGCACAAAAATTTACAGTAACAAACCCATGAAAAACCATAGCCACAAAATGCGAACCAAAAATGAAACAATATTCATTTTTACAAACAATATAGTCTTTTCTCAACAACACCTTATCAAAATTTGAAACAATCAAAAGTATCTTATCAAAAATCAAACAATATAGCCTGCCATGAACTGTGAACCACAAATGAAACAATATCACAAGGGGCTTTTCCAATATGCACCTCTTCTCATTTGCTTCAAACACACCTCTTCTTGCTAGCTTTGTCTATGTTGCCTTGTTTCTTGAATGCCTACAAAAAATGGGAAAAAAATTATCACAGGAAACACTTTTCTTTTGCTTTTGCAACCATCGCCCCATTCAAAAAAACACAAAATAACCTCCAACCACCTTCACAAAAGATGGACAATTCTTGATCAAACTTGCACCCTCACATAATCTTACCCTCCTCGCTCACGGCTCTGATAGCAAGTATAGCAATAGAATGAGACCCAACAATACCTTATTGAAAATTGTGTAGATATTTGGTATGTTTCACGAGGTTTTAAATGACAGGTGTTATTACAACCATCACTAGTACACAAAAACCATACAACAATTAATGTTGATGCAGACCAGTGTTTAATTTAGCTGGCCTTCTCTATCCAGGTGGCAGAAAATCCGCCAACCTATTCCCAATGCACGCTAAGCGCCTCTGCCACCTTTTCAACAACCACCAGAAGGCTTAAAAATTGGGAAGGCTTGATGGAGCTTCTAAAAATTTTGAGGAATTTTCTCTTTTCCCCATGGGATTAGTCTCCTTTTAAACCCTTGTCCCCATGAATGAGTAGGGTTTTATTTACAGGAGTGTGCAAACGTTATAATTGCAAGTTGACCTGCTTTGTCTGTCACTGATCTCTTAAGTCATCTTTTGAGCCACATTACACATCAGTTTATCGGCCCTATTAGCTCAAAGAACTAGTCACCAATTATTCCACCGACTTAAGCTTTTTCCTTAGTCAAATTTAAAATTTTCCCGGTGACTTAAGCGTAAGCCATCTATCCTCAAGGGGTCATATCACCGTCAAATTAACTGAGTCTTTTCTTTTTAATGCTAACATTGTATGGAATGTAGGTTTTAAGATTCAAGGATCTGAGATAAGATCTTGGTTGTACCTCGCCAGCTCATAGGAATTAAGTGTCGATAGGTTAAAAGCAACGAGGTTGGTGAGATAAGGATGCATATCCTTGTATGTCTGTGGGACCCAATCCCCACCATCATTCCCATCGTCTGATGCCTTAACAAGTGGCTGAGATAAGATTTTGATCACGATCTTCACCGTTCCTTGCCGGTTTGCTGGGAGAAAGTGAATGCTAGTTAAGACTAGCGAGATGAGTGAGATCATGACAGGTGCCTCCAACCACTCAATCTATGAGACTTACGAAGCTCGCCAATAAGGAAACTATTGTCCAAGGTGAATCACTACCATTTGTTGAGACAAAACCAATAATGCTTTGTTGGATTTCAAACCTGGGTAGCCTAAGGTGAACCGTTTGATTTGCCATCTCTTCAAAGGATCAACGGGTAATGTTCAAAGTTGGTGAATGACATGTGATAGCCGTTTTGCTCTATAACCATCATGCATTAATGGCCAGATCTCTGTAGGAGTGATCAAGTTGATCTCAATTCATGTGGAAAATCAAATGCCAGTAATTGTGAAGTGTGATTTACAAATTTCCATGCAATTGGGAATTAAACAGTGGCAGTACATATGCCAATGACCTGCCCAGATTATGCATGTGTTTTGCTAAACATTGATTGTGGGTGCCATCCCTTCACATGATAAATACAGAAGGAATAGTTGCTATTTGTGTCATTTGCACTTAGCAGTTAGAAGTTTTCTTGATAAAGACAAAGTGAGTTTGAGCAATTGTTAGACAAGGAAAATGAATGAACCAGCGAGGAGGTCCAATCGCCTGAGCTCTAAGAAGCCTAGTGCTAGTGTACTAGAAGCTGCTTCAACTATGGAGGTCAACGTTCCTGCTGGCAAGCCTGTCCATGCACCCACAAGGTGCAGCTGGAGATTACAATTCCAGAAAGCTGCTACTAGAAAGGTCGAAGATAAAGACAAAGAACCAATGCACTTCGTTGCTAGAGGATGCAGAAGAATCAGGTATGGGCGTGGCTCCTTTGAGTGCCAACACTCACCCATTGACCTTGCTAAAATCCCATCAGACAGTGAGACTGAGATAGACTCTCAGTATCAGCGGTATCTCGACACTCTAGGTTGAACTCAGGCCCCAGGAGAAGAAATCAGTTAGAACTCCAAGTAGGCAAACTTGTACTGTGCTATGTAAGGAAAAGGACAAGGAGGAAGTCGAGGTTTTCTCTCCTTCCCTTGCGATGACTCAGAGCGGGCATGTGTATCGTGGTCTGGACACTAGTAAGGGTGGGGTGGCTAGTCGATAAAGAATTGCTATGTCGGATGGTAAATTTTGGTTTTGATTTAATGTTGTGGCGATTAGTCTCTTCTTCAGCCTATGTGACTATTACTTTTGGGTTTGATGTTGAATGTGTGCCCTCGTGGTGATGTGGACATATGATGTGGTGTGCACTGGGTGATAAAGGGAGATTTTGGTGGGCCTTTGCACTTTCTTTTGATGGTGGCTGTAATTTTTATTTTCCCCATGTTCAACATGTTATTGCATAATCTATATGTGGGAATTTTTGAAATGCAGATGAAATTATAGGTGAAATGAAATTTTGTGATGAAATTGCATTTGAGCTTGAAGCTTGTTCTGCTCCCTTACTCTATAAAAGGGAATCTAGGGCTCATTTTGTGACGATGAAAATTCTGGTTAGGTTTTGAGTCGGGTGTACATAGGTAGAACGATAGGAATAGAATAGATAATTTTTTTTGAGTTTTTAGAAGAACATATGCAAATTATCTTAAATTTTTATGTAGATATGACTGATAAACATGAAGAATGTATAATTCTGATATATTTGCTCTCCTTATGTGAATTTTGTGTGAATTTTGAATGGAATGTTAATGATATTTTCATTCTTCTTTGAACATCTGTTCAAATGTATGTCTCTATTTTTTCTTTTATTCAAGAAATCAATTAAATACTTAAATGGAGTCTTAGATTTAAAATTATTTTCAAGAGATCTGATAAGTAGTTATGTATCAGAAAAAGTGAGCTCCATAATGCAAAGCTGATATGATAGTAGTCCATCCCATCAAATTTTAAAGTCATTTCTGTGTTATTGGTTCTTGTATATGTGACTCTATTTCCCAATGTAACAAGGAACTAGTCTATTCCTTAATGATTCACCTAAAGGGTTGATCAAATAATTGTCTGATGATCAACCTAAGGTCAGGGTTTAAATTCATTTTAAAAATTCATCAATCTTGACGCATGTATTTGTCAACTATCATTAAGAATGTCCTTTATTTTTATGAATGGGTAAGCAATTTACTTAAATATAAGCCAATCTCATAGTAATTGTAACATAAGTATCCTTCATTTAAAATGATCTGTGAAAATGATGTGTTCTATAAATCATATTCTCAAATGAACACAATAGGAATACCCTAACTCCTTGGCCCCACAGAGCCTAAAGTGCAGAAGATCTCAGTCATTGACTAGATCTTGTTAGTTGGCCAGTCATTTCAAGAGTCTTAAACATAGGAGTTGGCTATCCCTTAGAGATTTCTTAGGTGCACTGGGAAAAACACCAACAAAATGGTGACTCTGTTGGGGATTGCACTCAGAAGTCTAGTTGTATATTTCCTTGTCAAAGAGTCATTCAAGTCTTGAAGAATTAAGCCTAAAGATTCATTGCATAGAGTCATACTGTTAGCCATTCTGAATCCAGTATATTTGAGCATCCTTGTTCAGATAATTAAGAAGTCCTTGAACCTGGAGAAGATTTGTTGCAACAAAGGTCGAAGGATATGAGTGCAATTCTGCTAGTGGATGATACCCAGAACAATATTTACTCTTGAAGATCTTTCCTCTATGAGAAGAGATGGCGAATCTGTTCAAAGGACCAGTTGAATTGTGAAGAAGCTTTCCATATTTGTAGACTTTGCAGTCGGAAAGAAGGATTAACAAATGCTACAAATTTCCAAGTATTCTCATAAATCTAGAGCAAGCATTATTCAGTTTGACAAAAGTTTATGAGAACTTTTAAGACTTGAGATCATAAATGAAATTCCTTATTAGATGAATTTACATTAAGACAGGGAATAATAATGGTTCTTCATACTTTCAATGTGTATTAAAGCATGTAATTATTTTGAGAAGTATGTTCTTCTTTTGAATACTCCCTCTTAGAGAATTACCCTGTAAAGGATCAAGCACAAGTATGTCGGGTGAAGAAGCCATATCATGCCCACAAAGGGATTTTATTATTGAAAGATATATGTCGCTGGTTTTTAGTGGCATAAGAGGTTTCCCAAACTTAATTCCTCATAAGGTTAGGAAATATTTTCCCAAATTCACAGGGAAAAGTTCAGAATCAGCCTCTAAACACTTGCAAACATTCATGGATTTTATGGGGGATTATGAGGTGAATCACAGAGATGTTTTCATGAAGCTCTTTGTTCAATCCTTGAAGGATGATTCCAAGGATTGGTATTCATATCTTCCAATAGGTTCCATAGCTTCATGGAATCAATTCATGACAAGCTTTGTTGACCAACCCGGTGAAAGGGTAGATCCAAGTGTGGTGAGAAATGTTTTTATGGAAATTCATATAAGTGAGGGTGAATTAGTTCCTATTTTCAATCTTCGATTTGCAAAGGCCATTAGAGAAATTCCAGAAGACATAAGGCCAAATGATGTTGAATGTTTGGTTGTATGCCTAGGAGCATTTGACAAGAAGATGAGCTTCTTGCTAAGAGATGAAGAGCCCACAACTTTGCACCAAGCATATCACATTTCCATTGACATTGAGAACAATTTGAGATACTCAATGATGAGGGGACTTGTGACTACTAGTAATAATTCTAGAACTACCCAAAGTTTTGAACCAAGTAGATCAAGGGTAAAAGGATTTGTCAAGGAGGGGATTGCATGAATATTGTATCCACTTTATTCCCAAGAAATGCAAAATGTGAGCAAGCATCAACTTCACATCAACCAAGGATGGGAAGGTCTGATAAAAAATTTTCTATCAAAAATCAATATGAAATAAAGAGACATGAAAATGAGTCACCATATGACTTATTCTTGAGATTTTTGGATGCTCTCATGGAAATACCCAAGAGTTTTAGACCTAGTGATCTAATGTGCATTAATTTGTTTTGTGAAGCATATATGTCAGGGTCTCACCAATGGTATGAGGATCTAAAGCCTCATAGCCTTGATCAAATAGTGGATTGGATTAATATTGTGGAAAACATTGAGCATGGTCGTCTTCCCTTGTCTATTTCTCATGATGTGAGTAGTGGTTGCCATGTTGAAGAAGATCAAAGGTTAAGATTATCAGGTCAAAGAGAAGCATTAGAATTTGAACTATTGACTGTTGAATGTTGTCATTTCACTAATAACCTAGAGGTGGAAGCCAGTAGTAGTGCAAATGACAAAGAGGGTGAACATGAAACTAAGGAGGTGGTGCCTAATTACATTCCTTGGGATGTTGTATACTATGAGAAAACACAAGAAATTCAAGATGAAGCCTCATGACTTGATGCACTGGTCAATTAAGGGAATACACTTGGTCCCAATGCTATGGTACACATGAGGAATCAAAATGATGAGATTGAATTTGAGCAATCTACTATTGAATATGATTCTTCATATGAAGTGGAGATGGAATCCCTTGCTTCTAGTAGGGGGTATGCTAATAGCCTTGAGGGTGTTTCCTAGGTAGTGAGCAATTCTCCTCATGTGAAGAATTATTTGAGTGTGGGTCAATTGCTGCAAACACAAATGATGAGGATAATGATGAGATTGTTTCTATGTGTTCTTCAAATGACTTCACTGATTTTGAGTACACTGATAATCTGAATTGTTGGCATCCTGATTTTAAAGATGATGAGATACATCCAATTAATGTATGGAAAAATCTTGTATTCGATGAAGATCACTTGGATAGTGAGGTTTCAAATGACAATTCCCATTGGTGTAGGAGCAATCCTCTTTTTGAGGATGATGAGGTAAAAATAACCTCATCATGATAATACCATAAAGACCCAGTTCATACAAGAAAATCTCTATCCTCTGCCAATTAATTAAATTTTAGGAGAAATAATTGCTTAATTTTTAGTGAGAAATTGTATAAACTTTATTTCTTTTGATTTCTTGAAGTATTTTGCCAATACAAATTTAATGGGTTATTTTAAGTGTTTTGTAGATAATAATTGGTCAATCAAAGTTGTAGATTAGAAGCATCCAGCCAGCATGTGCTCTAGAACAGGCTGAAGATATACGCTGGAAATATGCTATGAAACTTTAGGGTGATGAACCGAAGATATAGTTACTCTTAAAGTTGTTATTTTTGTTATCCTTTGAGTTAAAGAATTTATGGCTCGACTTGAGCCTCTTAAATACTGTGTAATGGTTTTTAAAGACATACGAGTTATTCGTAGATATGTTTTAGATGCTTTCAATGGTTATCCATACCATCTGAAATATAAGATGTAGTTACAGTTTCTCTATAAAAGACATGATCTCTAGAAGTAAGATATATAGTGAAAAAGTAATGTTATACTGTCAAAATGTTTTCCAAGTTTATGAATAAAGAGATTGTTATCTAAAAATTCTAAGTTATGAGTTATGGATGATAATTATGGTTGATAGAAGTGTTTCTGAAATAACTATGAATGTGAGCTGAGAATGAATGTGATAACCCATGAGCTAGACACTCGACGGGAGATGACTTAAGTAGATAACTATTTTCTTTTATTATGTTGTTGTTCTGTAGAGAATTATTAAATTTATTGTTATGAAATTCTTATTCTGAAGTATTTGTTACCTTTCACTTCCATAGTTTCTGTTATTAACTATTAGAATTTTTATTGTTAAGAAGATGTTGTATGGATTGTTATAAGTTTTTCTACTTTTATAAAAAAAAATCAGCTTCTTAGTTTAGACGTTTATGTACTTTTCAATTCAGTTATCATGCTTTCTAAATTAGTTTTTTTATGCTTTCAATTCAAACATTTCCTATTTTCTTAGGAATAAATTGCTTTACAGTTTTATAGTTAGACAGTTCAAAGTTAGAATTAATATTAAGTTGTTCTTGAAAGTTAGAAAACTTGAGGGAGATACTTCTGACTTCTTCTATTACAAATTGCCTTGAACACTACTCAGTCAACAAATTGAATTTTATATTCTAAAGTAATGGGACCTAATGACAGCCTATCACTTTTTGGTGCCGTTGTCGGGGACCCCTTAGCTTCTTTTGCTTGAGTGCTAATAGACACCTAGAATACCTCTTTTAGGCCAAAAGTACTATCTTTGGCATCCTTTTTTGCATGGTCAGGAAAAGAGGTCCTCACAGATGATTTATACCAAAGACCCCCCAAAATATGTTCCAGTTATACATAGGGAGGCCCAAGGCTCAGAAGACCAGTTTGTCGATGAATTACTTGAGCCTAACCCACCAGAGTCTTTCCATTATTTTCCTGAAGATCATCTTGTAGTACAACCTATGGTCAAGGAAATTATTCTTGAGGAGCATATTCCTCTGAACATCATGGGAAATTATTAACTATTATAATTTTTATTGTTAAGAAGATGTTTTATGGATAGTTATAAGTTTTTCTGCTTTTATAAAAAATTTAGCTTCTTAGTTTAGATGTTTCTGTACTTTTCAATTCAGTTATCATGCTTTCTAAATTAGTTTTTTTATGCTTTCAATTCAAACATTTCCTATTTTCATAGGAATAAATTGCTTTACAGTTTTATAGTTAGACAGTTCAAAGTTAGAATTACTATTAAGTTGTTCTTGAAAGTTAGAAATCTTGAGGGAGATACTCCTGACTTCTTCTATTGCAAATTTCCTTGAACACTACTCGGTTGACAAATTGAATTTTATATTCTAAAGTAATGGGACCTAATGACAACCTATCACTTTTTGGCACCGTTGTCGGGGACCCCTTAGCTTCTTTTGCTTGAGTGTTAATAGAAGACGCTTAGAATACCTCTTTTAGGCCAAAAGTACTATCTTTGGCATCCTTTTTTGCATGGTCAGGAAAAGAGGCCCTCACAGATGATTTATACCAAAGACCCCCCCAAAATATGTTCTAGTTATACATAGGGAGGCCCAAGGCTCAAAAGACCAGTTTTTTGATGAATTACTTGAGCCTAACCCACCAGAGTCTTTCCATTATTTTCCTGAAGATCATCCTGTAGTACAACTTGTGGTCGAGGAAATTATTCTTGAGGAGCATATTCCTCTAAACAGCATGGGAAATTATTAACTATTAGAATTTTTATTGTTAAGAAGATGTTTTATGGATTGCTATAAGTTTTTTTGCTTTTATAAAAAAATTCAGCTTCTTAGTTTAGATGTTTCTGTAATTTTCAATTCAGTTATCATGCTTTCTAAATTAGTTTTTTTATGCTTTCAATTCAAACATTTCCTATTTTCTTAGGAATAAATTGCTTTATAGTTTTATAGTTAGACAGTTCAAAGTTAGAATTAATATTAAGTTGTTCTTGAAAGTTAGAAAACCTAAGGGAGATACTCCTGACTTCTTCTATTGCAAATTGCCTTGAACACTACTCGGTCGACAAATTGAATTTTATATTCTAAAGTAATGGGACCTAATGACATCCTATCACTTTTTGGCACAGTTGTTGGTGACCCATTAGCTTCTTTTGCTTGAGTGTTAATAGAAGACACCTAGAATATCTCTTTTAGGCCAAAAGTACTATCTTTGGCATCCTTTTTTGCATGGTCAGGAAAAGAGGCCCTCATGGACGATTTATACCAAAGACCCCCCCAAAATATGTTCCAGTTATACATAGGGTGGCCCAAGGCTCAGAAGACCAATTTTTTGATGAATTACTTGAGCCTAACCCACCAGAGTCTTTCCATTATTTTCCTGAAGATCATCTTGTAGTACAACCTGTGGTTAAGGAAATTATTCATGAGGAGCATATTCCTCTGAACATCATGGGAGATTAGAGGGTAGAAGCTAACCATAATGATGCCAACCGTAATAACAATGATCCTCAACTACCTACAACATTCACTTATCCTATTGCTTTGGATGCAGATGATGATACAGCGATGAAAAACATCTCTCCAAGTTTCCTTCCAACCTTCTGTGGTTTATCTTCGGAAGACCTAGACCAATTTATCTTTGAATTTAAGGTCCTTTGTCAAACCTATGACTAGAAAAATGATAACCAGAAACTGAAATTGTTTCCTTCTACTTTGAAAGATTCAACCATGCGTTGGTTTATGGGACTACTGTCTGGAAGTATTACATCTTGGGAGGAAATGGAGACTGTGTTCTTGAATAAATATCAAAGTTATTGTAGGGTGAGTGATCGTAAGGAAGTGCTATTTAAACTTAGGCAGAATGAGGATGAGAGTTTAGAGGACTATTTGGATAGGTTTCTTTTCTTATCTAAATTATGTGGAGAAACGACTATTAGTGTTGAGATTGTCAAGACTATATTTCTTAAGGGACACAATGACGATGCAAGAAGTCTTGATTTAATAGGAAAAGGTGACATGTCTTAGTTATTAGCCCTTGTAGACATATGTGATTTGTGTCGTAGTTTCTCACGTACTCGAGGAGGAATTCAAAAAACAAATATTTTCAGAGGGAATAACGAGATAGGTAAGCTCTGAGAAGAAATAGAAAATCTTAAGACAAACATACTTGTTCAATTGAACACTATGTTGGATGGTATACAAGCAAAGACATGTAATCATGAGACTTTGCAAATCTATTGTCCTAGGTCACAAAATAAACATCTTTTATGTGAGTGTCCTTTAGACAAGGTTAATGTTTGTCAACTTTGTGAGCAAAGCCACCCTACCAATCAATGTGAGCTTCTTACTGATCTTAATAATACTAAGAAAAAAATTGTGAAGGTTGAAGAAGAAATAAATGTGCTAAACCAACACTAGGGAGGTAATTTTTCTTATGGGAAAAATTCCAAACCTACATGGAGACCGCATAACAACTGGGCTGGTAATCAATGGCCTCCATCTTGGAATCAACCCTATCCTCCACAACCTACTTGGGGAACTCCTTATTGGGGACCTCCTGAATGGGAAAGTCAATCATAGGGAACTCAATAGTTGCCAAACCAATCACAATCGCTATGGTACCCACAACATATTGCTCCCCAATGGAATCAAGGACATAATCAATTTTATACTGGACCTAGGAGGAATCAACAACAAAATTTGTTACCACCACCTCAGAATCTTCCTCAGACTGAGCAGGTAAATCAACCTCAACTTCCAGCACAAACCACTTCCCAATCCTAAGAACAATTGATAGAATACTCCAGTATATACTATTGAACAAGATAATGTCACAAGACTTAATGCAATTCATTGTGGAAATGTTTAGTTACATTCTGGTAGGAAACTTCAATCGCCCACTATTGAGGAAGTAGTGGATGAACCTATTCCTCAAAATTTTGAGAAAGATACTCCATTTAATTCTATTGTACCCACAAATATTACTGAGTCTTTTTTAGTGGTAGGAGCTACTGACTTACCTCAAGAGGAGGGAGGTCAGTCTTTGACTGAGTTTAGTAAGGATACCCCTTCAAAGGAGAAAATTCAAGCACCATTTCTGGAGTGTTTGAAATAAAAAAATTATGAAAGCTACTCCGGAAATGACATTACCCTCCGAAACTACATTAATTCAAGAAATTAAACAATTGTAAATAGAGGTTCCTTTGCTACAGGCAATAAAGGAAATTCCTAAGTTGAATCAGTTGATCAAACAACTATGTATTAAAACTCCAGGAAGGAAACCAAAGAAAATAAGTAATGTGTACATCGATCGTTATCTAGTTGAATTTTTGTTTGGAAAGACTGTTGCTCCAAAATATGATGATCTTGGGAGTCCACTGATTACTATTACGATTAATGAGGTATCAATACCTGATGCACTGGTGGATTTGGGAGCAGCTATTAATGTAATGACGGTGGATGTAATGGAAAAATTAAGTCTTACTGATTTAAGTCCCACAACTACAGTCTTACAGATGGAAAATCAGTCTATAGCCATTCCAAAAGGTGTTATTAAAAATGTTCTTGTTAAAGTTGATGGATGGGAATATCTAGTTGACTTTCAAATAATCCAATCGCTTACACCCAAAGATAGTTATCCAATAATTTTGGTAAGACCATGGTTGGCTACTTTCACTGCTAAAATTGATTGTCGAGGAGGAATGACCATTTCGCATGGTCCAGATAGTAAACATTTATTTTTATATCCTCTCGCTAAACCTATTGAATATAATAAATTCTGGGTTGATGAACCAGAAGAATTTAGTGGGCAAGATAGTTTGGCCTCCTTATCCATGGTAGTGATTAAACAACATGGAGAGGAATTAGAGGATGAGCTAGTAAATGAGGTTGCACAACTGGCTATAGGCTCGAGTGAAGAGGTAATAGAGGATGTACCAAAAATTTTGGGACAACCGATTGATATAAGTGGGATGGAACAAAATTATGTTACCATGGGGATGCCTTGTCCCTTGGCTAATATGATTCCTAGAACGAGTTATTTCTTTGATGATATTACAAGATTTCACTGACTTATACCTCATAGTTGTCCTCTCAACACTTTTTTATGACCAATACATATAGTCACTTCGGCCTATATAGGAACAAAATCAATTATGTTGCTACCAGGAAAAACTGTGAATATCAATAGTTGGTTGACATAAATACAAGAGGATAAATTATTTAATGTGTTGGTAAAAAGGTCTAAATCTTTTGCTTGGGACTATACATACATTAGGGGAATTCACTTGAGTGTTTGTACTCATCACATTTATATTGATCCTAATATGAGACCTATTCGTCAACCACAGAGGAGACTAAATCCAACATTAAAGGATCTTGTGAAAATTGATATTGAGAAACTCCTCCATGCAGGATTCATTTATCATATCTCGAATAGTAAGTGGGTGTTACCTATGGTAGTTGTACCAAAGAAAAATGGGAAGTGGAGAATTTGTGTAGATTATAGAGAACTCAATAAAGCCACTTTTAGAGATTATTTTCCCTTACCATTCGTTGACTAGGTTTTGGACAATTTGGCTGGGAGGAAATATTTCTCCTTTTTGGATGGATTTAGTTGTTACAACCAAATTCAGGTAGCACCACAAGACCAAGATAAGACAACATTTACTTGTCCTTGGGGCACATATGCATACTGAGTTCTTCCTTTTGGACTTTGTAATGCTCCAACAACTTTTCAGAGGGCCATTTTGGCTATATTTGTAGCACTTCTCAATGATTGTGTAGAGGTTTATATGGATGATTTCATAGTATATGGGTCAACCTATGATGAAGCTCTTAAAACCCTAGATAGGGTTTTAGAGATTTGTGAAGAAAACCTACTGTCCCTTAGCCATGATTTTTTTTTAATAATGTTGGAACAAGGAATAGTATTAAGTCATCACATTTCCTCAAAAGGAATAGTATTCAACAATTGACTGTTTCTCAAACAAAAATAGATGTTTGAAGTTTTCTTGGATATGCTAGATATTATAGAAGTTTCATAGAAAGCTTCAGTAAGATAGCAGTCCCTATGTTTTCTCTCCTCCAAAAAGATGTGGAGTTTAATTGGACGTCTGAGTGTCAACAATCATTTGAAATGATAAAAGAAAATCTTGTCTCTGCTCTTGTACTACATGGACCAAATTGGAGTCTTCCCTTTCACATTTATGTTGATGCTTCAGATGACGCAATTGGTGTAGTATTAGGGAAGGAAGATGAGGATGGGGGTAAATATGCCATATATTTTATTAGCAAAAACCTAACATCTGCTGAGAGAAACTACAAGACAACAGAAAAAGAATTCTTGGCTGTGGTTCATGCCATCAAAAAGTTTTATCATTATATTATAGGATATAAAGTTACAATTTATACAGATCACTCAGCTATAAAATATTTAATGAATAAACCTATATTTAATGGTCGAATAATGAGATGGTTACTACTCCTTCAGGAGTTCAATGTGACAATACTTGACAAGCTAGGGAAATTTAACGAGGTGGCAGACCTTTTATCTTGAATCAAACAAGAGGAGGGTGATCAAGCACCTGTACAAGATGAGTTCCCAGATGAAAATTTGTTTGCCATCTCTATAAAGGTTCCTTGGTTTGCTAATATTACCAACTATTTAGCTACTTCTGAAGTACATCCTGAATTTACATCAAAACAAAGGAAGTGACTTGTTCAAGAATGTGCACCATTTAAATGGATTAATTGGATTTTATTCTGTGGTGGACCTGGCATGATTTTGAGATGTGTCAGGGCTTATGAAACTTATAGTATTCTGGGGGTCATTACTTTACAAAAAGAACTTCTCATAAAATTTTAGGTGCTAGATATTATTGGCCTTCAATGCATAAAGATGTTAAAAATTATTTTCGTCATTGTGATGAATGTCAAAGAGTAGGAAGGCAACTGCTTCTACATAAATTCCTTTGCAGCCCCAGGTAACTTTGGAACCATTCAAAAAATGGGGTTTAGATTTTATTGGCCCCATAGATCCTTCCTCTCAAGGGAAAGAATACATATTAGTTTGCATCGATTATCTGAGGAAGTGGGCAGAAGTTCAAGCTTTACGAGTTGCTAGAGAAGAGCAAGTTGTTGATTTTCTCTATAATAAATTTTTTCTTTGATTTGGAGCCCCCTGAACTATCGTTACAGATTAGGGACCCCAATTTATTTCCAATGTTCTCCTAGCATTTACGGACCATTTTTTGGTGTGTCATAAGAAGTCATCCCCTTATCACCGTCAAACAAATGGTCAAGTAGAGGTGACTAATAGGGAGTTAGAAAACATATTGACAAAAACTGTCTCTTCAGGAAGAAGAGATTGGGCCAGGAAATTGCCTGAAGCGGTTTGGGCGTACAATACAACATGGAAATCTACAACTGGATTTAGGCCCTATGAGCTTGTTTATGGGAAGAAACCTCTTCTTCCCATTTAGTTTGAACTTCAGACCCTACGCATAGCTATGGAGTTGGGTCTAGATTTGAAACGAGCTCAAATAGAATGAGTTTTACAGTTAAATGAGTTGGATGAGCTTCGTTTGGATTGTGTCCATCAAACTGAACTAGTTCAAAATCAACAAAAAGTTTGGCATGAAAAATATATTAAAGAGAGATAATTTCATAATGGTGACTGGGCCTTGCTATTCGATTCAAGATATAAAGACCATAAAGGAAAACTCAAGATTCATTGGCTGGGGCCATATGAAATTTCTGAAGTTTTCTCGAATGGCAAAGTTTAGCTAAAACCCATTGATGGTGATTTACGAACTTTCTTAGTTAATGGTTATCGCCTACATATCTACCATAAACTTGTTAATAAAGAAGAATTTACAAAGTTGGTAGAAATGCAAGGAGAGATCCAATGCATTGACCCTGCCAAGGTAGAGTGTATTTGATTTAATATCTATATGTTATCTAAAAAAAATTAAAAAATAAAAATGATGAAAAATTGTAATAAATAGATATGTGTACCAAATTCGTTTTCAAAGCATTTTTTTTATAAATTTTCATTTCAGACTTAACATGTTTTTTTATTTTGCAGGACCTCTCATAAAGGAATAACAACTTCTTGAGCACCGTTTGAAGATGCTCCAGAACTTGATGATTCAGCTGGCTAGTGCTCTGGAACTTCACGGTCTGAAAGCCCGATGCTCTGAAATTCACTCTTCAACCTGCCATGTTGGAAGGATGTTCTTGTAGAATGATATAAACTCTTACAGTTCAAGTTAATTAGTGTTCATCATTTTCTTCTTTCTGGTTGTATCTTTCGATGATGCTCTAGAACTTTCATTTGGTTGCTGCTCCGGCTGCATCTTTCGACGATGCTCCAGAACTTCCATTCGGTTACCATTTCGGCTGCATCTTTCGATGATGCTCCAGAACTTATCCACTTTCTTTGTTCTGAATGCATGCTTTACGCGTGCTCCGAAACTTATTCATTTTTCATTCTGCCACCTCCTTTCTAAAAAAAAAAAAATTCAAATCTTCCCGATGCTTTGATTTATCATACATTGGTACACACACCTTCTTTTTCCATTATAAATAAAAGCCACCATAATAGCTTGTCTTCATTAATGACTTTGTCATCCATGAGCTTCCTCATTCATGTCATAATAACTATACCGTCACCTTAGCCAATACCCTTGCATCATCCTGTCAAATCAGTAGAGGTATGAGATCTTCAAGCGATCATGGTATGGAAGTAAGTAAATTTTTTTGCTTTAAATAAGTAGTTATTTTTGAATAAAATATAATTGATTGGCAAGATTTTCCTTTCCCAATTTAGTAAATTGAGCCACTTGTTGATTAATTGTTAAGTACGCTACTCTTTTGGTGGCCCTTCATGCAAATTGAAATTATTACATAGCAAGCTCCGAGCAAGAGTAGAGTAAATAATTACAGTCCGATCATATTTTCAAAAATATTAGTGCACAAGTTTCTAGCATTATTGAAATTTTCAGCAAGGTGGTAGATACAAGGTAAAAATGGGTGGTACAAAGAAGAAATCTAAGCCGAATTTTGCAGAAAAATTGCTGGGGTAAGTAACATCTCTCGATTGTTTGAAGAAGTGGGTTGTTTGGATTTTTTCAGGAAGTTCAAAGGGTATAATGAAAATCCGGTGAATGAATTTGCAGAAAACTACTCTAATGGTCAGGTTATTCTGCATGGAAAGCATTTCAATGTGAGTTCAAAAATTATCTCTTCTATTTCAGGGTTAGAAAATTATGGCATTAAAATATCAAAAACAACAAAAACTACATATCAGAAATTATCAGAATTGTTTCTTAGATAGAGAGACCCTCAACCCATGATAGTTGTCAGTACTAGGGGACAAAATAAGGGGTTTCAACAAGCTTCTATATTAGAACCTTGGGGTACTGGTGTTGCATGGATTATTAAGTATTTTACTTGTGAAGGTCAACTTACTACTGTGGTAGGACCTACATTCTGCATGTTGATACAATTGTGGCATGGGAAGAAAAACCCTTCTCTAAAGGTTAATTTGCCTCATTCCTTGAATGATTCTATTAATTCTTCAATAGAAAGATATAAAACTAGTTTAGGGCCATTAAAACATCATGGGTTGATTCAATTAATTTGTAAATATCACTTTTGTAAGAAACCTAGAAGCAAGTGGGAAATTTTTTTGGGGAAGTTTGATAAGCCTACATCATGAAGGAAGTTAGAACTAGGAGAATCTTCAAAAAAAGTTACTTCACCTTCCAGAGCAACTTCCCCTGAAGACCCTAAGGCTCCTGAAGCCCAAATTCTGACCATTTTTGGTGAGGAAGTGCCAGAATTTAGAAATGATGAGTTTGAAAATATGGCCCAGTTAGAAGATGTGGAGATAATGAATCCAAATGTGGATACTCATCTTGTTAAGAAGAGGAAAAGAAGAACTATTCTTCTAAATGATCTAACAACTTTTTAAAATTATTAGGATACTCCTCCTTTAAGGTAGAGCAAAAGATTATCCTCTAGATCTATAGGAACCCCAGTATAGAGTAAAGGGAATAGGTCAAAATCTAAAAAGAAAAAGAAAACCTTGGAAACTGAGGAGTCAATTCACCAATCCTCAGAAAAAGAAATTTTTTTGAAGAAGTACATTTTCATTTGGTGTCTGACGAAGAAGCTGTAGAACAAGAAAAATAGGAAACATAAAGGGGAAAATCTCCGCTTCCTATGGAGGTTGATGATAGTATGTTAGGAAATTTATCTTTGGTTATTAATAAAGCTGTTGAAATAGTTGAAACTAAAAATATTAATATAGAATTGAAAAAATTGAAATTAGAGATAAAAGAGTTAAGAAGTTAGTTGCATAAAAGTAAGGAAGAGATGGAATTGCAACAAGAGGAAATAATGGTATATAAGACTGTAATAAATAAAAGGGATCAAGAAATTCAGGATTTAAAGTTGGAAATGCAGGGAAAAGATACATCTATTGGTGAGCTGCAAATACAAATTCAGAATTGTAATGAGGAAAACAAGATACACATAGATGGTTTCAATAAAGAAATTCAAAATTTAAAAGGGAATTTTATGCTTATGTTTTCAGCCTTTGAAGAAGAAAAGAAAAGATAGAAGGAAGAATTAAATTCTTCTCTTAGTAAGATTATGGAATTACAGCAAGACTTGCAGGAAAGCACAAGTAAACCAATGATGTAATCTAGAGAAGTTCAAACCGAACCAATGGTAACTGAATGGTTCCAAATTCATATTCCTCCATTATTAATGAAATGGATGGAACGGTTCTATTTCCTAAGGAATGAAAAAATTGAAAATAAAAGATTGAAAATGGAAATGGTGTTATTAAGAAAAGCATTTCATAAAGCTTATAAGGGGAAACAGGATGCATGCCAAATAGCTGAATTTCTTTTATCCTGTAGAAGACCATCAAGATTGTATTCAATGTTTTTTAATGAACAATGTTTTAGATGGAAATTGCTTAGAATTTACAATGACCAGCCTCATGAACCTAATGATAAAGAATTTTTTAAAACATTTGTAGACTCAAATCCTAAAGAGCAAGATATGCTCTATGAATTCTTTACTCATGATCTTTTGTTAGAAAAGCATACTAATTTCTTTGTTAATATTTTTGTGGGGGAAGTACAATTAAGATCTCTATTGTCTACTATGTGGAATCAAATCCATTGGCAAGAATGTAATAAGGAATATGTTCAAGTAGAGAAAAGTATAGGACTTCAAATGAGATCTCCAAATAGTAGACCAAAAGCTTTCAAGAAGACATTTGTAGCTCTTTTGTTGGATGAGAAAATGAAGGGGAGGTATGATGATAGCCTTCGAGTATGTTATAATTATTTCATAGAACAAGGGCAGAAATTGGTTGGCAGTGCCTGACACGCATGTGAAGAGAGATACACTCCATTACCTATATATCTAAAGAAAAGAGAGGTGATCTATCCTCTTAGCATCAAATGGTCCTTCAGAAGAGCAGATGCCTTGGCCAAAATTTTAGGAGATGTAAAAAAAAATGGATAGGAATGAGGTACATACCTCCTTTATTGCTATATCCAGCCCCTGCTTTCCATATTAATACAGATCAATATGATAGAATCTTCAATGAGGGTATGTGTAGGATCATGATGGGCCAAAAAGTGGCAATATGATGGGTATGTGGCTGACGACATTTTTCTTACAAAAAATTGATGAAATGAAAAGGATTTTTAAAGGAGATTCTCAGCTTTCCACCAATATAAATTATGCTTTACTTTGAATTTAATAAGTAATTATTATTCATTTTATATTCGAATTACGACTAAAGTCCCAATTGATAGGCTGATTGAAAAATATTTATAGCTTTCAAATGGTATCACATTTTTTGAATCCAAAACATGCGTCACATTCTATGCTTTTCATACTATAAGATTAAAAAAATAAAAAATTGAATTTCATGAAGTTTTGACCAAGTTAAGGTGGTCAGACATACGAGTTTTTTATATTTTTTAAAATTTTTAATAAAAATTTCATAATTAATTATTTACTTGGAAAAATACAAAATATGCATCACATGGGACATGGAGTCCTCTACTTATATAAAATATTATAAAAATATTATCATTTTATTGTGATTAGGGTGGTCAGACAAACACCTACTTCTTTTTTTCCTAAAATTTAAGTACTCTTGCATTGAAATTTCAAATTTCACCAAATAGATTCTTTTTTTTTAAAACAAACCTAGTAGTTTAGAAACTACATTCAATTTTATACATATTTTTGAAATAATATAGATAACTTATTCAAATTTTTACGTCAAGTTGCCTAACTTTGATTTTTCTGAATTTTTTGCCACTTAAGGCTTGTTTTTTCCATGATGATCTTGCACATACCCATGAATGGAAAGGGGGAGTTTCTTTTCATAGAGGTTTCCACAATTCCCCTTTAAACTTTGATGTTAAAACCAAAGATTTGTATGATATTAGTGAAAAATATGAAGGGAATAAAGGGAAAAGTTATAATCAAGGGATAGGAGGACCTGCCAAGAATTAGGAAGGGGAGAAAATGATGAGGTAAAAATAAACTCATCATGATAATAACATAAAGACCTAGTTCATACAAGAAAATCTCTATCCTCTACCAATTAATTAAATTTTAGGAGAAATAATTGCTTAATTTTTAGTGAGAAATTGTATAAACTTTATTTCTTTTAATTTCTTGAAGTATTTTTCCAATACAGATTTAATGGGTTATTTTAAGTGTTTTGTAAATAATAATTGGTCAATCAAAGTTGCAAATTAGAAGCATCCAACTAGCACGTGCTCTAGAATAGGCTGAAGATATACGCTGGAAATATGCTCTGAAACTTTAGGGTGATGGACCAAAGATATAGTTACTCTTAAAGTTGTTATTTATGTTATCCTTTGAGTTAAAGACTTTATGGCTCGACTTGAGCCTCTTAAATATTGTGTAATGGTTTTTAAAGACATACGAGTTATTCGTAGATCTGTTTTAGATATTTTCAATGGTTATCCATACCATCTGAAATATAGGATGTAGTTACAGTTTCTCTATAAAAGACATGATCTCTAGAAGTAAGATATACAGTGAAAAAGTAATGTTATACTTTCAAAATGTTTCTAAAGTTTATGAATAAAGAGATTGTTATCTAAAAATTCTGAGTTATGAGTTATGGATGATAATTATGGTTGATAGAAGTGTTTCTGAAATAACTGTGAATGTGAGCTGAGAATGAATGTGATAACCCATTTGCTAGCCATTCGACGGGAGATGACTTAAGTAGATAAGTGTTTTCTTTTATTATGTTGTTGTTCTGTAGAGAATTATTAAAGTTATTGTTATGAAATTCTTGTTCTGAAGTATTTGTTACCTTTCACTTCCATAGTTTCTGTTATTAACTATTAGAATTTTTATTGTTAAGAAGATGTTTTATGGATTGTTATAAGTTTTTCTGCTTTTATAATTTTTTCAGCTTCTTAGTTTAGATGTTTCTATACTTTTCAATTCAGTTATCATGCTTTCTAAATTAGTTTTCTTATGCTTTCAGTTGAAAGATTTCCTATTTTCTTAAGAATAAATTGCTTTACAATTTTATAGTTAGATAGTTCAAAGTTAGAATTGATATTAAGTTGTTCTTGAAAGTTAGAAAACCTGAGGGAGATACTTCAGACTTCTTCTATTGCAAATTGCCTTGAACACTACCCGATCGACAAATTGAATTTTATATTCTAAAGTAATGGGACCTAATGACAGCCTATTAGAGGATACCTATAATGAGTATCTGAAAAGTACCATTAGTGGAAATGTTGTGGATGGTCCGTGTACAGATCAAATTGGTATTGATGTTGGTAGTTGTGTCAATGAAGATGTCACTTCTAACTTGCTAAGTTCCAAACTGCACAAAAGGTGTGGGGATGCAGACATGAATAATGAAGCTCCCAAACATGGTGTCAGCTCTGGACATAGTGTGGATATCCAAAAGGATTCACATGGTTGCATTGACTCTCCTATGGTGAAGAGTTGTACACTTGAAAAGACAACTGAAAGGTCAAGTATTCATGTTCCACAAGATGATTGCATGGATATTCCAATAACACTGCCTTGTGTTGAGGAGAAGGATTTACTTGATGACTCTAGAGAGGATGCAAATATTACAATACTTTTTCACCCATGTGAAGTGCAATCCAAAGACACAAGTGATTATGAACATAATACAAGACAATATGAAGCTGTAGTGGAGTTCTTTGTAAATACTCCTTACCTGATGGATTTGATTATGAAACTTCTTTCACCTCATGTGAATAACACTTGTGATAAACAAGAAAATGATAGACCTGGTCATGTGTTTCTTACCTGAATTCACTGAAGATTGGTCTCATTTGAGCCAGAGTGTATGTGAGTTTTTCAAGTTTGATGAACAGATGTAATATGATGGTATACCTCATGACAGTGTAGAATATGAGGGATTCCTTTTTCCTGTTCAGTTTTATGAGCCTGTAATGGAAAGGGACAAATATGGCAATGTTACTTCAAGTATTATAGGTAGTGTTGATCAAGATAGTACTGATAACTTGGGATTACACAATACTCATATGAATTCACTGCAGGATAAACAAGCCACAGTCTTTGATAGAGGGAAGAATTTCCCCTGAAACTTTGGGTGCCTAGGGCCTCCATCTTGTGGAAGTAATTTACAATGTATATTTTATAAGTAGTGTACATATGTTGGTCTAGTTTATTGATTTCTGTTGCGTTTTCTTACCTTGTCCAAGTGAGTTCCTTGGTTTTGGTCTTCTACCCTAGTCTGTTTCAACTAGAGATCTTATGTCCTCATCATACCCACCAGGGGTATGCATCCCCGAGCATGAGCCACTGATGGAGCTTCTAAAAATTCTCAAGAATTTTCTCTTTGCCCCATGGGCTTAGTCTCCTTTTAAACCCTTTTCCCCATGAATGAGTAGGGTTTTATTTACATGAGTGTGCAAACATTATAATTGCAAGTTGACCTTCTCGGTCAGTCACTGATCTCTTAAGTCATCTTTTGAGCCACATTGCACATCAGTTTAGCGGCCCTATTAGCTCAAAGCACTGGTCACCAATTATTCCACTAACTTAAGTTTTTTCCTAAGTCGGATTTTAAATTTTCCCGGTGACTTAAGCCTAAGCCATCTATCCTCAAGAGGTCATATCACCATTGGCTTAACCGAGTCTTTTCTTTTTAATGCTAACATTGTATGGAATGCAAGTTTTAAGATTTGAGGATCTGAGATAAGATCTTGGCCATACATTGCCAACTTGCAGGAATTAAGTGCCAACAGGTTAAAAGTAGCGAGGCTAGCAAGATAAGGAAACATATCCTTGTACATCTATGGGACCCAATCCCCACCACTGTGCCCACCATCTGATGCCTTGACAAGTGATCGAGATTAGATTTTGAGCATGATCTTAGCCGTTCTCTGCTGGTTCGCTAGGAGAAAGTGAATGCTAGTTAAGACTAGCGAAATGAGCAAGATCGTTATACGTGCCTTCAACCACTCAATCTATGAGACTTACGAAGCTTTCCAATATGGAAATTATTGTCTGAGGTGGATTACTACCATCTTTTGAGAGCAAACCAGTGATGCTTTGTTGGATTTCAAACCTGGGCAGCCTAGGGTGAATCGTTCGATCTGCCATCTCTTTAGAGGATCAATGGGTAATATTCAAAGTTGGTGAATGACATGTGATAGACATTTTGCTCTGTAACCATCATGCATTAATGGCTAGATCTCTGCAGGAGTGATCAAGTTGATCTCCATTCGTGTGGAAACGCAAATGCTGGTAATCGTGAAGTGTGATCTACAGATTTCCATGCAATTAGGAATTAAACAGTTCCAATACATATGCCAACGAGCTGCCCGAATTACGCATGTGTTTTGCTAAACATTGATTGTGGTTGCCATCCATTCACATGATAAATACAGAAGGAACAGTTGCTATTTGTTTCATTTGTACTTAGCAGTTAGAAGTTTTCTTGATAAAGATGAAGTGAGTTTGAGCAATTGTTAGAAAAAGAAAATGAATGAACTAATGAAGAGGTATGTTCACCTGAGCTCTCAAAATCCTAGTGCTAGTGTACTAGAAGCTACTTCAACTATGGAGGTCAATGTTCTTGCTGTAAAGCCCATCTGTGCACCCACAAGGTGTAACCGAAGATTACAATTCCAGAACGCTGCTACTGGAAAGGTTGAAGATAAAGACAAAGAACCAGTGCACTTCGCTGTTGGAGGACGTAGAAGAATCAGGTATGGGCGTGGCTCCTTCGGGTGCCAACACTCGCCCATTGACCTTACTGAAAGCCTGTCAGACAATGAGACTGAGACAAACTCTGAGTATCCGTAGTATCTCGACACTCTAGGTCAAACTCAGGCCCCGAGAGAAGAAATATTGTATGTTCCTCCACTGGCAGTCAAAACTCCAAGCGGGCGAACTGGTACTATGCTATGTAAGGAAAAGGATGAGGAGGAAGCTGAGGTTTTCTCTCCTTCCCTTGCGATGACTTGGAGCATGCGTGTTTATCGTGGTCTAGACACTGGTAAAGGTGGGGTGGTTCGTCGATAAAGAATTGCTATGTTGGATGGTAAATTTTTGTTTTGATTTAATGTTGTGTCGGTTAGTCTCTTCTTTTGCATACATGACTATTAATTTTGGGTCTGATGTTGAATATGTGCCCTTGTGGCGATGTGGACATTTGATGTGGTGTGCATCAGGAAATAAAGGGAGATTTTGGTGGGCCTTTGTACATTCTTTCGATGGTGGCTGTAATTTTCATTTTCCTTGTGTTCAACATGTTATCAAGCATAATCTATATGTGGGAATTTTTGAAATGCAGATGAAATTCTGGATGAAATGAAATTTTGTGATGAAATTGCATTTGAGCCTGAAGCTTTTTCTTCTCCTTTACTCTATAAAAGGGAATCCAGGGTTCATTTTGCGGTGATGAAAATTCTGGTTAGGTTTTGAGTCGGGTGTACATGGGTAGAACAATAGGAATAGAATAGATAGTTTATTTTGAGCTTTTAGAAGAACATATGCAAATTATCTTAAATTGTTATGCAGATATGATTGATAAACATGAAGGAACGTATAATTCTGATATATTTTCTCTCCTTATGTGAATTTTGTGTGAATTTTGAATGGAATGTTAATGATATTTTCATTCTTCTTTGAACATCTGTTCAAATGTATGTCTATGTTTCTGTTTTGATTCAATAAATCAATTAAATGCTTAAATGGAGTCTTAGTTTTACAATTATTTGTAAGGGATCTGATAAGCAGTTATGTATCAGAAAAAGTGAGCTCCATAATGCAAATATGTTATGAGAGTAGTCCATCCCATCAAATTTTAAAGTCATTTATGTGTTACTGGTTCTTGTATATGTGACTCGATTGCCCAATGTAACAAGGCACTGGTCTATTCGTTAATGATTCACCTAAAGGGTTGATCAAATAATTGTCTAATGACTGACCTAAAGTCAGGGTTTAAATTCATTTTTAAAATTCATCAATCTTGACGCATGTATTTGTCAACTATTATGAAGAATGACCTTTATTTTGATGAATGGGTAAGCAATTTACTTAAAGATAAGCCAACCTCATAGTAATTGTAACATAATTATCCTTGATTCAAAATGATTTGTGAAAATGATGTGTTAGAACTATTTAAATCATATTCTCAAATGAACACAATAGGAACACCCTCCTTGGCCCCATAGAGCCTAAAGTGCAGAAGATCTCAGTCATTGATTAGATCTTGTTAGTTGGCCAGTCATTTCAGGAGTCATAAACATAGGAGTTGGCTATCCCATAGAGATTTCTTAGGTGCACTAGGAAAAACACCAACAATGCTGACAAAAATTCTAACCAAAATTCAAAAACATTCACCACCTTTTTCACGACCGCCAAAAGGCTTAAAAACTGGGAAGGTTGACTAAAATTCCAACCAAAGTTCACACAAATATCCTATTGGCTAAGTTCACACAAATATCCTATTGGCTAATTAACTTAGTCTTTCCAATATTCTCCCTTAATTGTGATTTATTAGGGATCAACAAAAAATTGCATCAAACTTCTTCACAATTGTATAAATTTGCACGATAAAAAACACTTAAACAATTCTGTAAATACTAAAATGTTTCCTTTATCAATGGTTTTGTAAATATGTTAGTAAATTGGTCTTCAGAATTTCAAAACTCTAGGAAAATTACTTTTTTTTTATAATCTCTCTAATAAAATGATATTCAGTATCCATATGCTTAGTTCTCTTATGAAAAGTATGATTTTTGGACAAAGAAATCATTAAGTTGTCACAAAATATTGTAGTGGCTTATTAATGTAGACCCAGGTTGGAGACCAACTTATAAGTGGAAAATACAAGGTTATCAACCCAACCTTAAAAAAATTTCATGAGAACTCCACAAATTCCACTTGTCAGGCATGCACCTCCTACTAACAGTGTCAACCTGGTTCAAGGGTCTTCTCACCCAAATTTTCCAAATGACTTGCCAATTAAAAGATGGTTTTAGATACTCTTTAAGGGTTTACAGAACATACTTCAAGATCAACTGAGATTCTTTTGGACGAGTATTGACTTTCAATACACTCACCATGGAAAGACCTAGTGAAATAAGTCTATTTTACAAAGGAAGTACATCCTCCAGTCTGCTCCAAAATTCCTGAAACCTTGGGGCAGAAAATTAAATGATCTAAAACCAAAGAATCCACAGTCAAATTCCCCTTGTACAGAGAGATTCCCTCCAAACTTAAAAACCCTCCTTTTTGATGCAAACAACAAGGGTTTGATAGAAAAAAACATTCATGACTTATCCAGTTGATCTAAGGCTTCAAACACCTTGCTTTAGGTCATCCTAGACTCCCCAGACTCTTACTTTCCTTATCCCAATGATATTTCATAGAAAAACTTCATGAAGCCATCATTTCCACAAGGAAACCAACCTTGTCAGCCATAGAGCATCAATACTATACCACCTAAATGGTTGGATCCCTGACCAAAAAATGCTAATAAACATCTACCCTAACATAATGTGAGCCAATCCACAAAGCAACAAAGACAAGTACAATAGGTGGATTGGTTAATTTTTCATATATTTTCCCTCAAGTTCCTTAACACAGAAAAAATAGGGGCAGTCACTATTTTTATTGATTCTCACTCAAAAAAAATTTAAGGCTTCAAATCAAATGGAATTGCAAGTAAACAGGTGTACCCACAAACATTGATGATCTCAGGCCATCACAAGCCTGTACGGGTCCGTACAACACCAAGAATATTCATAAAAAAATGAAAATAACAAAAAATCACATAATAAGTGTGGTATTTCTTATGTATGATTTGTTATAGATTTCACCAACCCCTATTCAAGCCTTGGAAGGCCTTTTTACATTATTTAAACACAAAACTACCTTCAACCAATGCCTTCAACTAATCATTGCACCTAATTGATTCTTAATTGCAAACTTTTGCATTATTTCCACTAATGGACCTTTAGGACCTAAAACACCTCTAAACAGATATAATTATGGTCTTTTAGACCTTATTTAAGACCTCTTACATGAAAACACTAAGAAATCATGCCTTTTCCACCTTGACATGAGATGGCAACTTTGATAACATTCTTGTTTTTTACATATTTTGCAACTTCCTTGTTGCATTTTAATCAAAAGACCTTCAAAAAAACATATTGTCCCTCCAAGACTCATTTACTTTTACCATTAGTTGTGGGTGCCCCTATACCACTTATTTTTTTTATCATGCATTAAGTTTTTCAACATTCTCCCCATCCAAATAGTTTGACAAGTTGCACTAGTGGCTGCCACATACTCAGCTTCAATTGAAGAAAGAGTCACAATGCATTGTTTCTTTGAAGCCCATGACACAACAATCTATGTTGCCCCCACAATCACTATCTGTCTAGCCTACAAGATTGAAATCAACAAAAGTAGAATACAATATGTCAAAGTCCTTTGTACCACTCACATACCTTAGTATTCTCTTACTCACTTGTCAATGAGAGTCTTTTAGAGACTCCATAAACCTTGAAATTAGGCTTACACCATACATAATATTAGGCCTTGTAGCCGTCAAATACATAAGGCTTCCAACTAGCCTCTTGAACAATGTAGGATCCACATATGGTCCATCATCCTCCTTGCTTAGCTTCAATCCCATCATGACCAGTGTTGGGGTTGCCTTGCACTTTACCATATTGAATCTCTTCAAGATTTCATTTGCATATTTGGATTGAGAAAAAAATATACTAGCATTGTATTGATAAAATTTAATGCCCATAAAATATCTCATAAGCCCCAAGTTAATCATTTCAAATTCACTCTTCATTGATGTTTTGAAAGTATCTATGCTAAGATTGTTGATAATGATTAGATCATCTACATACAACTGTCCACAATTAGAATGAACTACCTTTCTTGTTTACTTTGATGTATAGAGTTGGCTCATAGTTGCTTCTTTCAAATCCATCTTGAATGAGATAGGAGTCAATGTGGTTGTACCAAGCTCTAGGAGCTTTCTTTAATCCATAAAATGCTTTCTTCAACCTATATACCTTGTTTTCATGACTTGGTATCTCATAGCCTTTTGGTTGTTCCACATACACTTCCTCCTCTAGATAGCCATTTATAAATGCTTATTTCACATCCATTTGGTACACAAGTGACTTGTTGTGAGCAACAATAGACAATACAGTCCTAATTGTGTCCAATCATGCAACATGAGCAAATATTTCATAGAAATCTATTCTGGATTGTTGTGTGAAGCCCTTTTTAACTAGCCTTGCTTTATTATTTTGCACATTATACTTATTACATCCTTACCTTAAAGAAACTCAACCAACTCCCATGTTTTGTTCTTCTCAATGGACTCATTCTCTTCATCCATGGCTTGTGTCCATGTATCATCTCTCATAGCTTCTTCAAATGTTAATGGATCATCTACATGATATAATAAAGCAAAAAAAGAAAATGAATTTGTTGTATCAGCAATATACAATTTACTCAAATTCCTTATTTTTTTGTGGCAGCATGCTTGATAGAGCCGGATCCAAAGACATAGAACTATTTGTAGAGTGCTAGTTGGAGTTGCTCCAAGAATTCCAACTGATGTAAATGATACTATGGTTACTTATGGAGTTTGTTGTACTCTTGGTGTGGGAAGCAACCTTGAATATCTCCTTGTGAATGGAGGTGTAGGTTGAGCTACAACTTGTGGTGTTGTCTTGAGGGTGGAAGGAGTTGTTGTTTGAGTTGTACTTGATGATGGAAACACTTCATCTACCATATCATCATGAGGAACAAAAACTATGATATTTATAGTCCTCTCTACACTTCCATCCCATGCTTCATTCTCCACTAATTGAACATCACAATTGATTATGACCTTCCTAGTGATAGGATTAAACAACTTATATAGTTTTGTATCCTCTGAATAACTAACAAATATACATTTTTTGTCCTTTATTGTCTAACTTCTTCCTCAACTTATCATGAATATGTGCACATGCAACACATCCAAATACCTTAAGATGAGAAACACTATGTTTCATACTTGTCCAAGCCTCTTGAGGGACTTTGTTCTTCACACTCTTTGTTGGGAACCTATTCATGATATAAACAACACTTCTCACTACCTCAACCCAATATTCATTAGGTAAATGCTTGGCTGCCAACATACTACATGCCATCTCCATAATGGTTTGATTCTTCCTCTCTGCCACACCATTTTGTTCAATTGTAGAGCAGGTTGTAAATTGCTTATTTATGCCATATAATCTAAAAAATTTGAGAAAATCATTTGAAATATATTCACCTCCCTTATTTGTCCTCAAAACCTTAATGTAGTAGTCACTTTGCTTCTCCACAAGTGCCTTGAATTGCTAAAAATAAGAAAATGCATTTGACTTGTGTTTTAAAAAGTAAACCCAAGTTTTTTTTTTGTAAAATCATCAATAAAAGTAAGAAAATAAGTGGAGCCTCCTATAGATGGTGTTTGCATTTGCCCACAAATATTTGGATGAACAATATCAAGTGGCACTCTTGCTCTTATTGATTTTCCAACCAGGAAAGACTCTCTAATTTATTTGCCCAATATACAACCTTCACAAACTCGTTTTGGTTATTCAATTAATGGCAAACCTTTCACCATGTTCTTCATATGTAATAACTTCAGCCCTCCAAAGTTCAAATCTCAAATCTAAAATGCCACAACCAAGATTTATCCTTTACAACTAACTGAAATTTTGTTTGAATTTCTCCACAACTACCTTTTACTTATTTGGAGCTAAATTGGCTTGCTTTGAAATTTATTAAATCTAGAGAATTCATTTCAACTCATGATTTTGTATTTTCTTCCTTAAAGGTGCTCCAGAATGTATATTATTTGTTTTATGAATAGCCTGGGTTATTTTTCTCTTCATATCTAGCCTTATCCTCATGGCAAACATTTGGTTTCTAGTCATTTGTACTTTGGAAAGTAGCTGGTTGCTTGGAAACCTATCCAAAATCACACACTCATTGTTTTCCATATACGCTCTATAACCTTTTTGTACCAACTGACCAATACTCATTAAGTTATGTTTTAGACCAACAACATAATACACATCAGGCATAACTTTTTGCTCCCCCTTTTGGTTAGAATATTAATTGTACCTTTACCCAAAACAGTGACCTTGTTGTTGTTACCAAGTGTGGCATTAGTTTGAATTGATTTGAATCCAAACTTGAAAACAAATCTATGTTACTTGTCATGTGATTACTACAATCAAAATCCAAATACCATATGTCACATGGGCTTTCTTGAAAAATATTGCACTCAATTAGAGAGTTTGTAGGAATTGCTTCAACAATCCTAGTGCATGCAATAAACATAGTGCTTGTAGGAGTGCTACTTGGTTGATTTTAACCTTGTATGTGTTGGTCATACTATGTTTTCTTGCATTCATGAACATAATGCCCAAACTTCTTACAACAATGATATTGAATGTGTGACTTGTCAAACCTTTGGTCACTTGGGTGACTGAAATTCTGAATTTGATTTCTACCACCAACATTTGTAGGACTATTGCTACATCCACCTTTACAAGAACTTCTCCCTCCACCTCTAGGACTGAAATTTTGGGTTCCTCTTCCACGACTTATAGATGACTAAGATGAAAATGCATTTTCCAATGAGATGATTGACCTATTTAGTCTATATTCATGATTGATGAGAGAAGCATGAAGCTCACCAACAATAAACTAGCTCAAGTCTTTGGTTTCCTCCAAAGCCACAACTAGAGGGTTAAATTTAGAAAGG
This sequence comes from Sequoia sempervirens, assembly GCA_007258455.2. Taxonomy (NCBI): domain Eukaryota; kingdom Viridiplantae; phylum Streptophyta; class Pinopsida; order Cupressales; family Cupressaceae; genus Sequoia; species Sequoia sempervirens. The sequence goes on along the minus strand of VDFB02026320.1, from coordinate 131,131,744 downwards.
AGACTTCTAAGCACCTTCTCAACAATCTTCCTATTCTCTATGGCCTCTCCATGTGTTTGGATTTGACTAACTAGACCAACAACATGGGTAAAGAAATATTTTACTGAATCTAAGTCTCTCATTGATAAATTTTCAAAATCTTTTCTAAGAATTTGTAATTTAGCAATCTTTACCTTGTCCATACCTTGGTAAGCAATTTGTAGTGTATCCCATGCCTCCTTGGCTTGCTTTGCTACTGCTACTCTTGGGAGTATGCTCTCATGCATTGCTTGATGGATGTAGAATAAAGCTTTACCATCCTTCTTCCTTTGTTCTTTCAAAGCATCTTTCTCAGCTTGTGTAAGGGTATTATATGTTGTATGGTCTGCTGGTTTCACATAACTGTTTTCAACTATTTCCCATACATCTTGAGACCAAAACAATGCTTTCATAATTAAAGACCAATACTCATAATTTTTTCCTATGAAAATAGGGGTTTGCAAACTGGACAGGAATGCACTAGAGGTGGAAGCCATTAATAGCTTTCAAGAGAATGAAAAAAGACTCAAAAAAAATTAAAAAAAATAGAAGAGCAGAGCAGAGGTTTCTTTAGGTTTTAAAGGAGGGGCAGAGGAGATTAAAAAAACTTAATGTAGTAAAACAAAGGATTTAATTTACATAGACAAGACAAAACATAAACATAACAACCCAGAAAATACAAAACAAGACAAAAAGCTAACAACTACAGCTGTTTATGAAACAAAATGCATTTAGATTAGCTTCACATATATAAACATATTCATCAATAATAAAACAGCAGCTATGACTGTACATAAAACTGTATATTACTCTGTTCTGAACCATGCTTGATCTGGACCATGCTCTCTCTGCTTAATAGAGTACAATACAAAATGACTCCTCTTTTTTTTTTTAAGGTTTTGTTAGGCACATGACAAAAGTTAAAAGTTAAAAATTAATGTGTAGCTACAGCTCACACAAGTTAAAGATTAATATCAAAATAATGAACATCTCAAAAATCATTAATGCAAATCTTCTTTAACGACTTTACAAAAGACAAACAAAATGCTTGGACAATAAATGCCCAGCCCTGAATAATTAAAGTTTTTCCAATAAGGAAGAGGAAGTGATGGCGTCATGTGGGATGTCTAGAAGGAAAGAGCAGCGACAAGGGCAGAGCAGACCATGGTGATGATGCCCTTGGAACGTTTCATGTTAATGACAGCTCCTTTAACTCCTCCCTTATCCTCTACCTTGAGCTTCAATGCCATTCGCCTCAAAATGGACATACATTTCTCCAGCTGGGAGTGCGTGTCCTTCTTGTTCCTTAGTCAGTGGCGATGGAGGTAGGTGCCCTTTCAAGGGCATGGGCAGAGGGAGTGAAAGCAGGGCCAAGGCCGCGAATGGCTACATGCACACACGTGTGCTGCTTCCTGATTTCTGCAATGCTGTCTCTCAACAAATTGCAGACCTCAACCAGATTGAGTACGTCATCCAGATGTGCATTCATCCATTTGCCCCCTATGCCCTCCATGACTATCTTGATGTTTGACAAATTGGAATAAAAATTCGCCACCGTCTCCAATGCTTCGCCAAGCCAATCTGCTCCAAAACACGGGGAAGAAGAACAAGGCTCGTCCAATCTTTCCACCTCGTCTGTAAGGATTGGGTACCCGTAATAAGTCCAATGAGGATTTGGCAGATAAATATTTAAGGAAGATAGTTCAGCTGCCGCTTCACTTACCAGAACCTAGTGACTCAGAGTCTAATGACTTTTTGGAAAGCCAGCTAGGTATGTGGGATAGGAGAAAAGTACCAGAAACAGAAAAATACGCTACTTATGTTAATAGGCTTTTCTACGCCCATAAGTAGGGTATTTTTATGTTTCCGCTTCTGGATCGGTAGACCCTTTTCACTATCCCACATACCTAGCTGGCTTTCCAAAATGTTAATGGACTCTGAGTCAGTAGGTTCCAGTAGGTGAAGTCGCAGCTGAACTATCTTCATAAATATTTGTCTGCCAAATCCTCATTGGACTTATTAGGAGGGCATGCTCTTTGAGCGATTGTGGTAACAGTGATGCTTGCTAGGAGTGTGCAGGGCCATGGCCACCTCAAGTGAGTAGAAACGAGAGAGATGTCATTGCCATGCTCATGCTCATTGTATTGTGTATTGCTTCCTTTGATGATAAGGTTAATGATTCTGATCGTGATTCTGCTGCTGGGTCGGCCTTCTGTGTGCCTTTTAACATGATTTAGGTAATTATGATATTGCTATCAGGATTCAACCGTGTAGTTTCGAGTCAAACTCATTGACCCATGTTTCATGAGTAGTGGTTCAACAAGAACCCATCTCTCATGATATCGAATGGTCCACTTAGCACTCATTGCATCTAGGTGATGCTCAGAGGTGAAACCGGCGTCGAGGTCACCCATCCCAAGGTCAGCTCAATTGATTGACCCGGGGAGTTTCCAAGGTTAAGCCCGCAGAGCAACCTTTTTCTCAAGTGGGGGGAAGGTTTTTATTGGGACTATGGGCAATGGGTCAATATAACATTCTTGGTTGAATCCTGATAGCAATATCATAATTTGACACGCTGTGGAAAAATACCTCCTACTTATCAATTGATGAGCTAAAGGGGCTCTATTATGAATGGTTCATAAGGCACAACACTTGCTGAAGGTTTTGCAAATGGGGTAACTCACCAGGACTGGGCAGTGCAGGTAGACACAACGAGAGAATCCTGGCCAGAAGCATCTAATTTCTAAAAACGAGAATGATATAAATAAATATCTCTTGTCCTCGAGCCCCGCCCGTTTGGTTTGGTGTCCCATGCTTTCCATGTGCCGTAGCTTTTAATATAATGATATGCCTGTCCCATTGTTTCAATCCCTAAAAACATCACAGCTAGACATCATGTGGCCGACCAATTTAGGTTGTAAAGTTTTAATTTAACTAAAATTTGTAATAGGAATCCCCTGCAATTTGCAGATCACATGCCAGGTTTTGTCATTCCATTTATGAAAAAATGTCGCCACTCCAAATTATATATATATATATATATATAATTTGGTTAACAAAATAAAATATTAAATATTAAAATATATATCTTCAAAGATTGTTTAAATTTATGATCTATTAAGTATTTCTCACACAATAATATTATTAGACACATTTAAGGTAAATAGTTTTTTTTTTAATCTATTTGACTTAATTTAATGAAATAGATATAATTGACTATATAATAATTTAAGTAAATAAATGATAGTTGTTAAATTGATAGTTTGTAATAATTGTATATAAGAATTACAAATAAAAAATAAATATACTTAATTCAATAATTGAAAATGCTTTTAAAATTGAGATCTATTTAAATTTGTTATATATTAGAATTTGGAGCAATAATTAATAGATTAATCATTTTCCTAAGGATGAAAGTATTTTGTTGTGATTGTGTAGGGGTGGGTTTCACTATTAGAAATCAGTCTACAAACACAATCTTATCTTGTGCTCTTAAACTTAAATTTTATAACTTCCTAACTATATTTTTTCACTTCTTGTTATATGTATTGATTTCTTGTATACTTCTTGATATTTGCATATGCTAGCAATATTTATAAATACTTTTGCTAGGTTGTTGTGTGATTGACTCACAAAGACTATGCACCTTGAGCAACATCTTCAAAATTGAACAATATTAAGAATAAAACTCTTTTTTCATAAAAATACTTCTAAAATGATTGTGTAGAGCTAGATTCCTTTTAGTGAACCAATTTAATTGTGTTAATGTGAAAGATATTCAAATTGCTTGTTTTATTTCTAGATTTTTAGATAATGAGAATGTCTTTAAACACAATGAGAGCAATTTATTGCACAAGCATGTGTTTAGTTAGCCCTTAGTAGGAGGAGCAAGCTAGGAGGCTAGTTAAAATCTAATTTGAAAATTTAAATTGCGATTGGATAAAAATAGTAAAATCATAGTGAGTATCATGTAAATGGAAATAAGTTTGAGCATTGAAATAATAAATGAGTGCATAAAGATAATGTATAAGAGTGTGTGAACATGGGAAAAAGGATATGTGGAAATTTCATAAAATGATGTGTAATGAAGTAGTTAGATAACATATGGTAAGGGACTTGATTCTACATAAAATTATGTCATTTATCAATTTCTATGCATCATAACATTCATCTCAAAGAAAACACCTTTAAAGAAATGGGAAATGACAAAAGTATACAACTTTCAACATTACAATATTATAATATCCTTACATATTTTAAACTTATAAATTATTAGTTAAATAAACTAAATAGAAGTGATTTGAAAGATGAATATGCACTTTATACATTTACATAAATTACATGTTTAGTGATAATAATGTTATAAATACTAAAATTTTAGATATTAATTATCATATAGATTATTATTATATACAAGTCATAAATTAATATATACATGGAAACAACGAGGAAAAGTATAATTACAAGATTTGGGGAGGAAGACAAAAAATCATCTACTATCGTTGTTTCGAGAGTTGTTGCCTCTATTGAGATTGAAATTTATTAGTATTGTTTATTTTCTTGGTCACACCACATTTTCATTTTACCAATGTGTCATTAGTGGCCTTTAATGTTAGATTACACTTTTTATTTTTAGGTAGAGGAATAGTTTTTGTTGTTATATTAGTTTGTATTCTTTTCATCCATTTCTAATTTATGTTATTCAAACATTTGAATTAAGTTTTTTCATTAAGTTTGACACTTTTCTCAGTCTTGATTCTTTAATTTGTAAAATATCATTAATTCCATAGTTGGTGGGTTAGTAAGTTATGTTCCCAACACTGTTGTTGGGTATAAAGGCTTATAGTTGGTTGGTCATCATGTAAAGAACCATTATCCTTATGAGTCATCAAGCATTTGAGATAAAATCCTATATTTTTCACTTGGGTTTTATAAACTATAGAAGGATTTTTTTATGTAAATTACAAGTCATAGATGTAGAAGAACTTGGTTCTAATGATAAGGATTTTATTTTTAATATCAATCAAAAATAGAAAAATGAAAAAAATAGTACAAGGTAGTTCTTAGAGTGGAATAACCAATGTTTTTTTTGTAATTCTACCTATTTTGAAGCATACATTATGCATAGAAAGGGAAGCATCAATAACATTGAAGATGAGATTATCAATAGAGGAGAATAAAATCATGATACCTTTCCTAACCAAAGAATACCATGCCTTGAACCTACCTTAATACATTAGTGTTTGCAAATAAGGAAGAATAAAAATTGAATAGAATTGTTGTATTCTCTTATTTTTCTTAATATGGACTTTCATCCTTTTATTTTTTTATGTCAAGTAAATAGCAAGTATATGAGTCAAAAATAAGAATGTATGTTTCATTATATAGTATGTTCCAACAAGGATTATTTATTATTCTCTTTATGACTCTTGGTATGCAAAAGTTCATTTTAATGAAGGAATTTCAAAGCATTTGAAAATTTATATTTAGAGTTATTTTTTTAACCTTAATTTTATCCCATGTAAATGTTTGGTTAACTCATCTCCCAAATGAATAAAAATAAAAAAATTTCCACCATAGTTAATGGTCTTTGCTCATTAGGTGCTTAAATTTTAATAGAATATCCTATAAATGGAAGAATCAAGGTCTAAACTCCATTTAAATGAAAGGGTTTTAATTTTTTAGAAGCTAAAATCTATACTCCAAACATGTCAAGGTTTCAAATGGGTGTTCATCCCTTTTAATGTAATTTTGAACTTCTTCAATCTCTTAATGCCTACTTTTTATCTAAAAATGGAAAAATAGGAAGGATTTAGGAGAACATGATAGTATCAAAGAGAAGGATGGTAGACGTTGAAATTGTAATATTTACAAGAAGAATAATGAGGTAGTGAAGGCCATAAGGGGAGTACAAAAATAACAGATGCAATAGAAGGTGGTATGAGAAGAGTTAGGGCACATCAAGATACTAATAGTGAAGATAAAGGAGTAGATATGATAGGATAAGAAGGTAGAAATATAGATGTGAATATAGATATAGGAGAAATAAGGCTAAAAAGAGTTATCTCCAAAATTGAAAAAGGGACAAAGATGGAGTTTCCCATCTTCATAGGGAATTTAGAACTAGATGATCTAATATATTGGATAAGAGAAATGGAGGAATATTTTTATTATGATGAAGTGGAGGACCCTAAAACCATGAAGGTTGCTCAATCAAAATTGAAAGGTCATGCAACCATTGTGTAGTTCAAGAAGTGTAGGTTGAGGTAAGGAGAAGCAATATAGATAAGATCACTTGATGGGATGAAATGGTGAGCAATATGAAGGCTAAGTTTCTCCCTACTGTTATCAACTTGACATTCTCAAGAAATTACAAAATTTATGGAAAATAGAGAAAGTGTGAATGCTTATACCAAATGAAATAGACCATGTAAATATTTCTCAATCTATTGAGAAATATGGAAAAGGCATATCAATATGCCCTAAATAAAGATGATAAATTAGTATGAAAACATGGAGTTGCCAAAATTAGAGGTGGATTTAGTAGAGATAGAGAACCACAATAAAAAAAGATACATGAATGATAAGGAGGAAAATATTTAAAAATTTCAAAAGGAAATAGATGAAGTGAGAAATTCTTGATACCCTATGAGAGGGAAAGGTGGATATGGAAGAGGTAGAGGTTTCCAAGGTGCTTTGTTGAACATGTGGATAATCAGACCATAGGGTTTATTAATTCTCATAGTGTAATCTAGAAGGATCAAATTGAATAGAGCTTGCAATAGTACACTTAGCCAAAGGAGATACATAATTTATAGGGTTTATTAGTAAACTAGATAAAGCTAAGAAAGGAGAGGTTCTTATGATAAATAGAACATTGTTGAATGAAAAGAAAATAAAAGATGAACTTATCCAAAGAAAATTATTGTTTTCAACATGTAAAGTACGAAAAAAATTTGCAAGGTAACAATAGATAGTGTAGCGTTAAACAAACATAAATCACTAGGGGATTAGCTCTCCATTATGGCAACAAGCTAATTATTAAAACCCTAGTCAACTTATGTTTAATGTTGAGTCAAGTGAAAAGGAGATAATCTTAGTTATTCTAATTGGATCTAGGATCACTTTTCCTACTCAAAATTTTGGTGAACCTAACATATCCTACACTTGCAATTTTTCTAATTTTTCATTTCATAAATCTAAAAATTAAATTTAAAGCCTAGTTTACTTGAAAATAGTGTTGATAATTTGCATTTATTTTCAAAAAACTATCCATTTTTATTAGTTGTTCAGCATAAAAATAGAAAAATATTTTAAATTAAATTACATAAATTTTTAGATTTTATTTCCTAATTTAGGGCTTAGATCCGAGTTATTTTTATTGAGAAAATTAATTGAAAAATTATGTTACCATTTATGCATGCATGTTTTAGTGAAAAACACTGAAAGTTGAAAAACATGCATAGTATTTTCATTTCAAAATATCAAAAAGCATTGATTTTTTGTATTTTTTGGAAAAATTAGTCAATTACAGTGTTTTAAATTCAAAAAATATCATTTGTACATATTTAATTTCCCTAAAAAAAATTAAAAAAATTACATCCATGTATGTGATTCATATAGAAAAATTAGGTTTTGGTGCATTTCCAAAACTTTGTTCACTTCCAGACTTGAACCTCTAAAACATAGGACCCTCAAGAACTATAGATGATTTCTTGATTTTAAATTTTTTTAAAACACTTATCTATTCTAGGGCTTATTGCGCCCTTGTCCAATAAATTTGGGCTAATAATTTCTATGAAAATTTGTGTCAATATTCTCTATCTAGATCTGGGTCCTATTTTGCTCCTTGTTTTGAAACTTTTCTGATTTTGATGTACAACACTTATTTGATCCATAGGGAAAAAAAAATATTTTCAAATATGTGGTTTTGAAATCATAATACATGGATTATATTTAATTAAATTTTTTCTACCTATGAGAACACAATGAAGAAACAAAATAAAATCATTAACAATCATGACAATCATGTTAGTTCTTTTCACAATATCTCTCCTACTTGTGAGAGTATTTTTGCGCAAGAGGATCCAATCATTGAGAATCATGAGAGCCATGTTTGATTTTCTCCCATTACCTCTCCTACTTGGGAAGACATCATGGTGTAAGAGGGTGTAATCATTGATACATTTCATTTTTCAAATGATAGTAAAATGGATGACATAGATAAAGATTCTAAATTGACATTAGGTCCTCCATTTATAGAATATTTCCAACAAGTTGAAATTATATATGTAATACCCCTCATGTTGTTTGGACTTGATACTTCAGTGGTTTTGATTGATGCTTTGTGACTGTGATTGTTTCTACTTATTGTTTGGTGTGTGTGGATGCATAGTTTAGTTGATTGCTACATTAGACATTATTATTATGATTTATGATACTTTGTGGTGTTTAGATTATTTGATTATGCAATGGCTTTTTCCTTAATATTATATATGTCGATGATGTGATTTTATGATATTTATTTGGTTTCAGTGATACATTATATTGCAATGGTTTAATAATTAGGTATAATGTGATCAGTTAATTTAGGAATGTTATTTCATATTTGATATTGTAAGTGTTAGAATAGATATGGTGAGAGGACAGTGTAGCACCACTCATTTACGAGTGCCCTGCTATGTTGTAATTCCTTCTCATGATATCATGTTTTCGATTATATATACATTTGTTACTTGACATTTATTTGGATGCAGGATTTGCAGGAATAAAGTCTCGATTCCACCTACTTCAGTAGGACAGGACGAGCATTAAATTATCCCAACGGGTAAAATGTTGAAAAAGGGAGTTGATTTGGAAGTATCCCCGTCCCAAGTTCGCCGTCCTGTTATGAGTTGTTGTGTCATGACTGAAGTTTTGTCCTTGTTGTTGTGTTGTTGAGTATTCATTTTATTTTTGGTTCATGTTTATTTAATTAATTTTATTTTATAAGATTAATTAAAGTTGTTTTGTTGTTTTAATTAATTGTAAGTTAGTAAAATATTAAATTTTAATATAATGTAAATTAAAAAGTATTTAATTAATTAAAGTGTAAGAAATTAAATTAAATGAATATTGATGAGGATAATTAAATATTATCTTTTTTATTAATATTAAATTAGAAAATCTTGTGTGGATAATGTCTTGAGAATATAAATTATTTTAATTAAAATGGTAGATAAGTTTGTGCTTTTAAAAGCTGGGAAAAGGACCAATAAGGGAAGAGGATTTTTGAGGAAAAAGTTGAAGGGTTTATTGATTTTTGTTTATTATTTTTTTGAGAGAGTTTTTTTCAGAGATAGGAATTTTTCTGTTGTTTTGGTCTGTAAAAGAAAAGAAAAAAAAATAGCTTGGTTTGTGTTTTCTGGTAAAAGAATTGTTGTGGAAGAAAAGAGAGATTCAGAAGAGAGCTAAAGGCAGGAACTCGAGAAGAGGCTACAGAAAGGATTCTCCATCGGACGAAGGACTCCAGGTTTTCTCCTTTTGAAGTTATTAATATTTTATTGTTTTATAAACAAAATCTGATTCTTGTGTTTGAAAAAATTGTTGAAAAAAGTTTTGTGATTTGAAATTTATTCGTATGAAAACCTTGAACCTTTTGTGGAAAACTTCAGTAAAGCCCTTTTAAAGTTCTTCAATATAATTTAAATAGTAAAATTTATTGTTTTGAAATAAAGATCAGTTTGATTATGGGTTAAATTTACATTCCAATCTATATTGGATTTATTAGAAAATCTGTGATATATTATTGTTTTGAATCTTTTGTTCGATATATATATATACATATATTTAAACAAAAATAAATATACATAAATATATTATTATTCTGTTTGATTTATTTAAATATATATATTTAAATCTGGTGTTCTTGTTTGATTTCCAATTTATGTGAAATAAATAAATAAAAATTATACTTTGTACTTGAGGATATTGAATTATTTGTAATATATATATATACTATCCTTTTTTATTTCTAAAGTATATAGGGGTTCGGATTTTGAAGATGTGATATCTAATAAAATATGTAATAAAAAGAAAATAAAATAAATTAGTTATATGTACCTGTGTACCTAAGTTGAGTCGGAATTCTTATGTTACTGGGTTTTGGAGAAATAAAAATAAATATATGTAAAAATATTTACATACTTTTGTTTCAAAATTCGTAACTTTTTTTTTGAAAGTTTAATAAAAAAAATAAAAATAAAAATATATAAAAAATTAAATAAATTTTTATTTATTATGGGGAGTGGGCGGCCAGCTGCGGCTGTACCACCCACGGTCCCTAGTGGTGGCTGTACGTAGCCACCACCGATTGCGCACAATAGTCGAGGCTGCTGGGCATAGCCAGTGGGGGCTACGTAGCCACCACTGATTGCGCACAACAGTCGAGGCTGCTGGGCGCAGCCAGTGGGGGCTGCGTACCCCCCCACTGCCCACAGTACATAGGTACTGTGGACTTTTCTGTGCTGTGTGCCGTGTGGGTTGTTATTAATATGGCGATTTAACTTTTCATGCATTTTTTTTATATATTATATATATTAAATAATATATATATTATATATTATATATTATTTAATATATATATATATGAAATAATTATTAAATTTTATAATGAGTTTTTAAATATTTGAATTATATATATATATATCATATTTATATATATGTATATATGTATATACATAAAAAGGCATATATATATATGTATATATACATATAGATAAATATATATGTGTGTGTGGATAGTTATTTATATCGCTGTGGTGAGAAAATAATTGGATAATATTAAGGAAATTGTAATGTTACAATATAATTGTGCAAATTAGAAAATAAACTATATATTTTGAATTTAATCGAACTTCCTCGTGTTATTGAATTATGAAGTTGGTGAAATTTATTGTGCTTGTAGTTTGTTTGGTGTTGATCTATGATTTATGCACTATTGAGATTATTCATTTTGTTTAATTTGATTTTCTTTAATTCGGGTTTGGGTCATGTGGGAAATCCTAGAGTCAATGTATCATGTTATAGGAACTTAAGTTATTGTTTAAGAACTTCTAGAGGTTGGGATACTATTTTTATATTCGATCTTGTAATTTGTTGTTGTCTTTATGTGTTGGCTTTGGTTGTGATGTTAATGTACACTTGGACTGTACAGTTTTGTGAATGTTATGCATATTATTATGGGCGAGATGGTTATGCCTTGTAGATGAACTATTTGTTGGTTATGTGTTTTGATTGGTACAATCCTTTGGTGTTGGGTATTTTGTGCTTGAGTGTCTAGAGAGAGTGGCTCTAGTGGGGGTCGGCGCACAAAGGGGCTATCAGGGTAACCCACGTAGAGTTATAGTAATCAATGATAACCTAAGTAATAAATCATGGGTGGGGTTTAAACATTAATAAGATAATTGTGATGCATCATCCGCCTGTTAGTGCTATCACAGACTAAAGGGGGCCGAAAAGGCCATGGTTGGCAAGATCATTGCCTTATCTTCATGAAAGGTTACCAATTTCGCATGAGTAACCCTATGGAGCGGTGCCTTGAGATAGGCTGTCAGGAGAACCATAGATGGAGATGGCACCTTGAACTAGGTTGTCTGGATAATCCATGTAGAGATGGAAGCGACACCTTGTGATAGGTTGTCTGGATAATCCATGTCAAGCCATGCGATGACACTCTTCTCTAACATTCCATTTGTGTTAGTTGATTTATTGAAGTCCTCTAGAAGTAGTCTTTGATGTTATGTCTTGATATTTATTGATGATGGGTTTTGTGACTCATTGTAATTTTGGAAAGTGATTTGTTGTTATGTTTCATAAGTGGTTTATCATTATGACCTTTGGTGATTTATCGTGGTTTAGTTTCTATGTGGTCTTTTGGTGTTATGTTATCTGGTCTAGAGTTAGTCTTGTGTTACTGTTAGACATGCTTGGTTGGGGATCCTTCCTTGTTAACTCCTAGCATGGGGGTGGTTGGGTGGAACGTGCTTCGCACCCCGTTGGGTTCCCTTTTGGTTGTGCAGATGTGTCTATTATTGCAGGGTTTTGGCAAATGTTTTTGATCCAGTGTTCTTATGTAGCAAATGGATGTTTATACTTCAGATGTAATTTATTTATTGATGTATCTCCCACTTGTGGTGGGATGACCATGATGTAATTTGTTTATATGTTCATTATGTTGTACTATCATATGGATGTAATGTATATTTAGGCCATGTATTTATTCGGGTACTATTAATAGTTGGTTGTGTTGTGTTGTATAGATCAAAATATATCACTTTATTTCTTTATAATTTCATTTATTGTCATATGTACATATGGTATTAATATGGTTATTGTTAATGGATATTTTAAATGATGATATGTGAATGAATGGATTTATATAACTATTTAATTATTGTTAATCTATTATCTTTGTTATGGGTTAGGGTAGTAATATCCTAGTGTACCCCAAGGGATTTAGTTGTGCAACTTGGAACATTGTTCTGTTGGAATACTTAAGTACATTTATTATGTTCTTTAAAAAAAAATTGTTGCATCTTTATTAGTTCCTTTGGGGTTTGCACGACGGGGCATTACAATATACCCACATTTGATTATTGGACCTCTTAAAAATCCTTTAATTATTGGACCACCTAAACCACATCTCATCATAGGACCTCCTCAATCTCATGGCCATATCCTAAACATTGTGAAATAAATCACTAGTAATCATGTACAACAAGATGTGTTGCAACCAATTTATCATGTAATTTATCACACATCTAAAAGTATAAGTAATAAGAAACCTAAAAAAACACCAACATCCATTCCATCACTTCAACCATATCTTCCACCCCGACCTAGTCTTCTTGAGCATAGTGGTAAATAATATCATCTTGTTGAGCAACTTCGTAACACTTCAACCAAGATATCCCTTTGGGACTTGATTCAAACATCACCTTCATACCACAAGATGCTCCAAGAGGATTTCAAGAAGATTGATATCTGACCTTAAATTGTGAAACTAAATGATGTAGTAGCCTTGTTTGATTTTATGCAAACAACAAAGCTAGATATTACCTTCCCTAAATATGAGTTATCCTCACTTGAGGTCCAAAAAAACATGAGGATCTAATGATAATGGTTAGGATTAATAAAATTGGGGTTAGAAATACTCTTATTGATAATGGATTAGGTATTAATTTTTGTAGCGTTGATATTCTAGATAAACATGGTGTGGATAAAAATCTTATAGAACATAATGATCTTTCTCTTTGTGGTTTTGATAATGTTAGTAGGTAACCATTAGGGACAATCACACTACCGATTAAGGTAGGGCCCATGGTTTTTCCTACCACTATTAATATCATGTTGGGACCACTTACATATTACCTTCTCCTAGGTAGAGTATGGATTCATTCCATGGAGCCTAGAGTCCTATTTACTCTCCACCATGAGATGATGTATGAACACAATAATAAGATATATACAATTAAAGAGGATGAAAAAAATCATGATTCATAAATTGAATTTGAACATAAGACTTATGACTCTCTTAACACTTTGATTCCAACTTCAAAGGTGGAACCCATAAATATTGAAGATAATGATGATTGTATTTCTGATGTAGGGGCATTAGGAGCCTCATAAGCACACTTTTTGTTATTTTTGAGTTTAGGTTGTTTTGTGTGTGTTGAAGTTTCCTAAGGTAATTTATGACGATGTGTGATTGAATTAATAAATTATTTTTGATGTGTTAGAGGGTTGTGTGTTTTAAAATGTAAAAAGTTGCTAAAAGTTGTCATGCAAATTTAGTAAGGTGGAAAAAATCAAGAACATAGTTACATGCAAGAAAGAAATAGTTACAAACCATTGGGATTGGTTGTAAATGCATAAAAAACACCCTTTGAATTTGAATAGAGTGTTGGAGAATTGATATTGTAGTTTTAAGTTAATGAAAGCAAGCTTTTTCAAAGGTTTTTTCAACATTCTAGTCTATTCTTCTTTCTTGTATAGCCTGTAAGACCCATCTAATGATCTAAAACTAGTTGGAATTCATGGGAATGTGAATCCTATTTCTTTTGGTTTTTGTGGTATTGAATTTCATTGAGTTTTGTGTAAGATATGGCCATTTTGGTGAAGGCTACCCTATTCTAACAATGTTTTCTAGAATTTGTAGTCAAAAAACATGCTAGTACGACCATGTATGGTATAGTACAGACTTGAAACCAATTCTAAGTTGAAGGCATGAGTCTAGTTTCATATGATTTTGGTTTGTGCAAATTTGATTAAGTTTTGAATGAGTTATGCCATTTTTGGTGAGAGTAGGTTTGTGGCTGGCCTAATGTTTCCAATTTTGGGAAAAACAGCTAGCCACAAACCCGCTCTCACCAAAAATGACACAACTCATTCAAAACTTAATCCAATTTTCTCAAACCAAAAGAATATGAAACTAGACTCATACCTTCAAATTTTAGAATTAGTTTCAGGCCCGTACTATACCATACATGGTTGTACTAGCACATTTTCAGACTACAAATTCTGAAAAATATTGTTAGAATAGGGAAGCCTTCACCAAAATGGCCATATCTTACACAAAACTCAATGAAATTCAATGCCACAAAAAAGAAAGAAATATAATTAACATTCCCACACATTCCAAATAGTTTCAAATCATTAAATGGGTTGTACAGTCCACACAAGAAATAAGAATAGACTAGAACGTTGAGAAAACCTTTGAAAAAGCTTGTTTTCATTAACTTAAAACTACAATATCAATTATCCAACACTCTATTTGACTTTGGAGGGTGTTTTTTATGCATTTACAACCAATACCAATAGTTTGTAACTGTTTCTTGCTTGCATGTAACCATTTTCTTGATTTTTGCCACCTCACTAAAGTTGCATGATAACTTTTAGCAACTTTTGACAACATTAGTAAAATTTTACATTTTAAAACCAACAACCCTCTAACACACAAAAAATGGATTAATCCAATCATACATGTCCATAAATGACCTTAGGAAACTTAAAAACACTCAAAAACCCTAAACTCAAAAATAACAAAAAGTGTGCTTATGAGGCTTTTGATGCCCCTGCATCAATTTCACCTATAAAAAAACTTTTAGATGATGTTTAGGGGTTGTTATATTTTACACTTCATTTCAATGAAGAGTATAAAATCTCACTACATAATTCTAAACATTTGAATACAAATAATGATCATATTATTGCTTCATCTTCAAACACATGTTTTGTTGATGATTGGGGTTTATTAGATTTTACACCCTCCCTTGGAGAGAATAAAATATTACAATATAAACCTAAAGAGTCTTATGTTTTAATCTCCACAAATTAATTTCAAGCCTTGAGTGGTAAAAAACAATAACTTAGTGATTGTGGTTCCCTTCCACGTGATGGTGCACCTAATCCTTCTAAATAATAATGATCTCTTCTATGGTGTTGCTCCTCACTATGTGGAATTTGTGGTTTCATATATTTTCTCATTATCATTCATGGTAGTACAATCTTAAGTGCAGCCATATTTTCCATGGTAGCAACACAATAGTATCTATCCTAGTTATTCTTGCCTTTACACTCAAGGGACAAGGATAACTAGTGTTGGGAGATGTGTATTCTTTTCAAGGATCCTCTCTTCATCCCTTATTTCCTCAAAATATCAACATAGCAAGTATGTTGACATTTTAAGGGACAACATATCACCCTTTCCATTTTATATACACCTTATGACATTTTACTTATTGACATACCCCTTTAGTGGTGGTGTTGTTATAATGCCTACTGAGGTGTAGTTATCAATTCATGTCCCTTATGATGTTAAGCTTAAATTGTGCACTCCTTAAACTGTGATTGAAAAAATAGTCCATAGATTTGGTATAAGGGATCTTGCTAATTCATGAACTTAATCATTGTTACATAGCCACCTAGCATAACACACCTTTCTTCCTAGCGGAGCCATGTGTTTCATGAGTGATTTTATGTCCTTATGAGAATACCATTTTGTTTAAACAACACATTTGATAGATGATGTTTAGTATTTGAGACAAATTTAAGATTGAGGTCTCTTTGCCTTACCAAATTGAATTCCTTTTTAGTACTAACCCTTGTGTTTTTATTTTATTATTTTTATTATGTTACTATGTGTCTAATTTGTATCTTTGGCGTGTTGATGTATTTCATGTGTTTGCTTCATGTATTTTATGTGTTTCCTTTGTGTATTCTTTTATATTTGGTTCGTTTACTTTGTACATTATTTTTGTATTCTCTTAAAGTGTACTCCATTGATTGAGTGCTTTATGTGTGAGTGAATCTTTCCTTTCTTTATGTGCATATTTTTCTTTTCATTATGGATTGATGAGATCTTAATTTTTGGGGCTTGTGCATTCCTCATCTCAGTGTCATCTTATCTCTTCAAATTTTTGATATGGATATTTACTCCTTTAGTGTGAGTATGAATGTAAGATCATACTCTCACTAAAGTGGGGAGGTAAATGTAGCAACGAAAATTATCATCCTTGATAATTTCACACTACCTTGACACGCTATTTTTCTTATAACTTCAATTATAATAATTTACCAATTTCAGGGCTAGATTAATAGAATAAATTCAAATCCCCATCATCACTATAAATTTATGCCAAAAAGCATCAATCAAGGGTGCAAGGTGCACTAGACAAAAAACAATTTTTTGAATGTTTGAACTTTTGATTGGCAGGCTTTTATGATTTGAAAATGACCCTAGGTTAGTCCCTACTCAAAATTATTGATCAAAATACATATATAAACATGTCTTCATCTCATTTTGAACATGAGAAATCAATTTTAGAGAAGGAGATCAATTGGAAGGAAATTATGGAGAATTTTGGAGTTTTCCTCTACATGCTAGCTTTAACAATCATGGTGTTTGTGAGCTAACATTTTACAAGTCTATCAAGCATTAAAGACATTCATCAATCAACTTGTGTGTGACATCTCTTATTCAATGGTTTTCACATCAATTTAACACTATCATTTTTCATTTACCCATTTTAGTCAATTTATTGTTGTTTTTTCCTCTGCCTAGCCTAGGACATGCACTCTTGATCACCATATATTATTTTACATGGAGGTATAAATACCAAAAATGGGTGCGACTTAGGAAAGCCCCTTATATAGCATAACCTTTTCCCCTATTTTTATGTGTGTAGGTCAGATCTAAAGGTTTCAACTAGTGATAGTCCAAGGAAATAGAGTGCAGACCTTAACCTACAATCTAGAATTTACAAATCCAAAAAAGTAGCAACTTGGACTAGGGAACACTACTAGTTATTCCACCCATTTTTGCTCAATTTTTCAATGTAGGTTGCTTTCTATCCCTACCTCCTAGATTTGAAGATGAAATTTTATTTTCCTTTTTGTATGTGAAAATAGTTTATATTTTCAGATCTAGGGTTGTATATCAAATAGGTTTATCCAATCACACATCAAATTTATCATCCTCACAACTATAAAACAAACATAAATCACTAGGGATTTGGCTCTCCATTGTGGCAACAAGACAATTATAAAAATCCTAGTCAAATTATTTTTAATGTTGAATCAAGTAAAAAGGAGATAATATTAGCTATCCTAATTGGATCTAAGATCTCTTTTCCTACTCAATATATAGTGAGAGTATTGATAATTTAGTATTATCTAGAATGGTAGATAAGTTGGGATAAAAAAGGTCACCCTAATCCTTACAAGGTATAATTGTTATAGAAAGGCACCAAATCTTGGTTGATCAATAATTCCAAGTGATTTTACAAATAGGAACTTGTGAAGATGAAGTGTTGTGTTATTTCATGCCTGTCCAGACATATACCATTTAATCTTAGGAAGAATTTGGTAGTTTGAAATGAATAAAATACACAAAGGGAGAGAAAACAATTACACTTTAGATAAAAATGGACAAAAACACTTATGATGTCGATAACTGAGGAAGAAGGGGTGGGAAGTGGTCCAAGGATATAGATAGTGATAGGAAAAATAATTTTGAGAGAGGTTAAGCATTCAAAAACCAAATTTTATTGCCATTCCCTAGGAGCTACAAGTAGATGCAACCACTAGAAGTAGTGATATTTTTTTATAAGTGTAGCATCATAAATTGTACTCCCTTTTAGGTGAAATCATAATTTCATACTCTATTTGGAACTGAATTTAGTGACCTTCCATATCAATACACTTAAACATTCCCTAGCCCTAAATTTTCCTATCAACCTAGGAGATAAATGTCTATACAACCTTGAAAATATATTATCGATTAAACATAATCATATCAACTCTAAAAAAGTTCAATCACCATGGATAATTCATTATTTAGCAGACCCTAAACACCCAATGAAAATATTGTTGAGTGTGAGAAAGACATTCTAGGACACACTATTCCCTAGACCAACTATTTTTTCCAATAGATTTCATTTCCATTTTTTCTTGGTGTCTAATTTTGTAGATCTAAGTTCAAATTTGGGCCTTGGAGATAATTAAATACTATAAACTAAAATTTAAACATGTTGGAATAAACTTTAACTTATCCTAAGCTCTACTATATAAACATGAATTATTATTTCAAAATAAAGAAGGGTCATTGGACAATTATACTCTACCAAACTACATTTGAATTTATAGGTTTTTAAGGAGAATTTTAGATTTAATCAAGATTGCTACAATGATAGAAAATTGGTTCCAATGGAAGAACATGATGGAATATAGGTTTTGGAAATAGATTTGGTCCTCTTCAACCACCTAATAACTTGTTTTTAGAGTGTTCTCATCTTCAAGCTTCAGTCTACTGGTTGCCCTAAGCAAGGTATTATTGCATTTGAGATTTTCATAAGGGTATTAGAATTTCTCTTGGACTGATCTAATTGCTAGCATTTAGGAATCCTTCTCTAACATATTTGATTAGGGTTTTTAGAATTTTAGCTCATTACAACATTAGATGCACTTAAGGTTAAGAGCACACACATTTTATTATACAATTCCTTGGCTATTTGTGGGGGTAGAAATACCAAAATGAGGGTTTAACTAAGGAAAATTGCTATATGGCCACCCCTTTCCCCTCTTTATTATGATTTTTGTGGGTTTAGGTACGAAGATGAAGATTCTAGAGCAAGGTTGGATAAGGTAGACAAGGTGTTATAGGCCTATGAATTAAAATCCAAAAAAGAGGAGTTCAGTCTAGAATGCATTGCACCCTAGAATAGCTATTTCAACTTCAAGCTTCAATCACAAGTGTAAAGTACTTTTCCCTTCCTAGACATGCTTTTAATTTTGGTATTTTAGTTTTTTCAGATTAGGTCTTGTATTCAAATAAATTAAATTTATTCACATTAATTTCAATCAATTGCTAAGGCCTAAAAAATTCTAGATCTAAGGTAGATTAACTCTCCTAATAGGTTACAAGTCAATCCTATATCCCTATCAATTTGGAATCTAATGTTCATTGGAAAAGGATTAGTTTTAGTGATCTAGACATTAGACCTAGGATAGCATTGGTATAGGCCTAGTGTTCATAAATGTCTTTTCTCTACAACGGAAATTTCAAGGATTGATCATAGAGAAGTGAAACCAGATGCTTTCCCAAAATATCTTATATATGCAGTGGATTCTATCAAATAAAAAGATATGTCATTGTTGGTATTGCATTAAAAATAATAAAACAACATCAAACAATTAATTGTAAGTCCTAAAAGTTTGTGGTGGTAAGGGGAACCATTCTTGGCCTAGGGTTCCCATGTCGATATAGGGTTCCCATGTAGGTCAAGAGCACCCTCAGTGGTTTAGGACACTAAAGCTCATTTAGGGTGCCCTAATTTTAGAAAAAAACTTTAAAAAATGCATATAGTAAACATCTGACCTAAAAGGAATTCCAAAACATAACTCACATCTCATGTCAACATGACCCATGCGATGTTCTCCCTCAAGGCATCGAGTCTTAGGATCCAACACAGTCAATGTTGTTGTATCTTTTCTCCTAGGGCTGATACTCCTAGTCCTCTAAGCTTTCAAAATATAAGTGTGAAAATGACTGTCAAAAGAATAAAAGGTTATCACTTAATAGTGAAAATTTAGAGCTAACCAACATAAGTTGAGCTAGTGAGCTAGGATTTTGATGAGATGTATGTTGCATTGGAATCACAGTTCTGCTATTTTTTATGTTGTATGATTGTCAATACAATTTGTTATGATTGCATGACCTAATCATAAGAATTTCCATTGAAACCCTAATAAATTCAAAGTGGTGAGATTAATACCTTGATTCCACCTCCATAAAGCAAGAGGAATAATGGGGCATACATCAACCCTTGAATTCATTTATTTTTATAAATTTCAGAGTAACACATTTGATTATATGTGCAGGATATTTTATAAGTTTCTAATGATTCATTTTTTGTAGGATGTGGTTCCTAACATGTGGTTTTATAGATTACTACACTAGGGGCTTCATTCTCTCATTTAGAGAAGGGCCTATATCCTCTACAATATCCTTTTTTGGTATGATTTATTTCTATTACTTTAGCTTGTATATGCATGTAGTGTCAAATGGCCACTAAAGTGGGGGCTAAATGTAGCATAAAAAATTCTACTCCCATTTAGGTGAAAGCACAATTTGATGATCTATTTGGAGCCATCTTTAGGGACCTTCCATATCAGTGCATTTAGAAACTCCCTAGCCCTCAATTTTTTGATCAACCCAAGAGAATCTATCTATAATACCCTAGAAAATGTGTTATTTTATTAAACAACATCAAATCAACTCTTTCAAGTTCCCTCACCATGTGGATAAGTCCTAATTTTAGTAGACCCTAAACTCCCAATGCAAATCTTGTTGTGTCATAAATCCAGTCTAGGACACACTACACCCTAAACTAGCTACTTTTCCTAACAAATTTTATTTACCATTTTTATCGATCTCTAATTTTGGAGATGTAATTTGAAATTAGGGCCTTGGAAGTAATTTAATCCTAAAAATTCAAATTTAAATATGTTAGCATAAACTTTAATTTATCCTAAGTTCCACTATATAAACATGAATTATTATTTCAAAATCAAGAAGGATCATAAGATAATTATATTCTCCCAAAATACATATGAATTTATAGGTTTTTAAGGTAAATTTTAGATTTAAAATCAAGATTGATACAATGATGGAAGTTTGATGCCAATGGAAGAACATGGTGAAACCTAGGTTTAGGAGACTTCTTTGACTCTCTTTAACCACCTAATGACTTATTTTTTAGAGTTTTCTTATCTTCAAGGTTTAGTCTACTTGCTACCCCAAGCAAGCTATTATTTCATTTTATACTTTCCTAAGGATATTTGACTTTCTCTTGGGTTGATCTCATTGTTATTATTTAAGAATCCTTCTCTAACACATTTGAGCAGGCTTTTTAGATTTTTATCTCATTACAACTTTAGATGCAATAAAGGTTAAGCGCACAAATATTTTATAATTCAATTCCTTGGCTATTTATAGAGATAGAAATACCATAATGAGGGTTTGATAGAGGAAACTCCTATATAGCCATCCCTTGCCTCTCTTTGTTATGATGTTTGTAGGTTCAAATTTGAAGACAAAGATTCCAAAGTAGGGTTACAAAAGGTAAATAAGGTATTACAAGCCTTTGAATTAATATCCAAAAAAGGGGAGCTCAATCTAGGATGCATTATGCCTAGAATTGCTATTTCAGCTTCAAACTTTAGTCATAGGTGCATATTACTTTTCCCTTCCTATACTTGCTTTCAATTTTTGGTATTTCAGTTTTCTTAGTAGGGAAAGGTTGTATTTTCATATTAGGTCTTGTAGTCAATTCAATTCAATTTACTCACATTAATTTAAGTCAATTAATAATGTGTAAAAGATTCCATATACAAGGTAAATTGACTTACCTATTAGGTTACAATTCAGTCTTGTATATATGGTGATTTGAAATCAAATGCTCATTGGAAAAGGATTGATTTTAGCGATCTAGACATTAGACCTAGGATCCCTTTTTTAACAAAAAAAGAAAGTAAAGGGACTATTAGAAAAATTCAATGAAATTGTGTTCAAGGAGTTACTTGAGGGACAACCACTAGTGAGGAGCTTTATTTTTGAGGAAGGGTATGTGCAGGATCATGACGGGCCAAAAAGTGGCAATATGCTGGGTTTTGGAAGGGTATGTGGTTGACTTTTTTTAAACCAAAAATTGATGAAATGAAAAGGGTTTTTAAAGGAGATTCTTAGCTTTCCACCAATATAAATTATGATTTGCTTTGAATTTAATAAATAATTATTATTTATTTTCTATTTGAATTACAACTAAAGTCTTGATTGATAGGCCGATTAAAAAAAATTTATAGCATTCAAACGACATCACATTTTTTGAATCCAAAACATGTGTCACATTCTATGCTTCGTATACTATAGGATTAAAAAAAAAATGAATTTCATGAAGTTTTGACCAATTTAAGGTGGTTAGACATACAAGTTTTTTTATTTTTAAAAATTTGTAATAAAAAATAATAATTAATTATTTACTTGGAAAAATATTAAAAAAAAATATGCATCACATCGAGACATCAATCCTCTAATTATATCTAAAATATTATAAAAAAATATTATCATTTTATTGTGGTTAGGGTGGTCAAACAGACACCTACTTCTTATTTTTTCCCTAAAATTTATGTACTACTCCATTAAAATTTTTTTCACCAAATAGATATTAAAAAAAAAAAAATAGTAGTTTAGAAACTACATTCAATTTGCTACAAATTCTATTCTTACATTTTTTTAAATAATATAGATAAATTATTCAAATTTTTAAGTCAAGTTGCCTAACTCTGATTTTTCTGAATTTTTTGCCACTTAAGGGCCTACTTTTTCCATGATGATCTTGCACATACCCAAAAAGTACATCCAAAAAATCTTCTTATATATTGACATTTACAAAAAATGAAGAGGTGAACAAGTAAGTGCAAGAATTCTTAGAAAGAGTATTGATTAGAGATATTCTTAGCCCATGTGCAATACCTATTGTGTTAGCACAAAAAAATAGGTTGGTGAATGGAGGATGTACATAGACTCAAGAACCATAAACAAACTAGCTAGATCAGGTATCAATCTTCTTTACCTAGAGTGTTTGATTTCATGGAATACTTGAGGAAGGCCAAATATTTTACTAAAATTGATTGTAAAACTAAGTACTCATAAATTAGGATAAGAGAGGGTGACTATTGGAAGACCACTTTTAATACCACTGAGGTGTTGTATGAGTGGTTAGTAATAATTTTTAGATCAATAATGTACCTAGCACATTTCTGTAGTTGATAAATTAACTATTGAAGTAATTTTTAGGAATATTTATGAGTATTTACTTTGATCATGTTCTATTTTTTAGATTCAAGGGTTGCATATAGATTCAATAAAAGGTATGAGAAATAATAGAATGACCTCCACCTAGGAGTATGCATTAGATTCAAAGTCCACATGGTTTAGATATCTTTTACAATAGATTTATTAAAAATATTATTGGTCTGTGTGCACCCATAACTAAAAGAATAATCCAAGATAGAAAGAAGTTTAAGTGGCTAAATGTAGGAAATAAGAGTTTTGAGCTCTTGAAGGTCACTAAGCAACATTTATTGGTATTACTATATTTTAAAAATATTTTTTAATTTAAAGATTGTGATGCAAGTGAGACAACCATAGGAGTGGTTCTTAGCCAAGAGCTCAAACCTATCACATATTTTAGTGAAAATATTAATTATGAAAAGAAGACATATTCAATTTATGATCAAGAGTTATATTTCATAGTGCAAGCCTTGGAGAAGTGACAATTATTTCTTCCTAAGGAGTTTGTGCTTTATATGGATAATCATGTTTTATTTAATTTATTAACAAACAAACCAAGATTAACCAAAGAAACATGAAGTGGGTGAAATTCCTGCAAGGGAATACTTTTGTTCTTAAGAATCAGAGTGGAGGTTCAAAAGTAGTAGAAATTTATTTTAGTAGAAGAGTAACCTTATTGATAAAAATGGGAGCTAAAGAAGCTAGGTTTGATGCTATAAAGGAGTTATAGAAAGAAAATTTAGAATCTAAGGACGCATGAATGACATGTATGGAACCTACTAGATAGGACACCATGGATGGATTACTCATATATGGTAGATTATTATTCGAAGGAAAACAATCATGCATACCTCAAGGGTCAATGGAAAAAAATTTACTAAGAGAACATCATTTTGGATGTTTAGCTAGAGATTTTGGAGCTAATAATACCTTGGTACATAGCTTATTGGATTATATTATTAGTGAAGGATGAGGGTAGAAGTAGGAAAATTTATCCAGGGATGTCAAGTTTATAAATATCCCAAAAGAGGAAGTCAAAATATAGTTTTATATTAGTCATCATCCATACCAAAGAAACCATGTGATGATATAAGTATGGAATTTATGCTAGGACTAACAAGAACATAGAAAGGTAAGGATTCTATATTTTTGGTTGTTCATAGATTCTTAAAATTTGATCATTTAATATCTTGAAAAAAAATTAGTGACACTTATGTTGTGAATTCATTTTTCATGGACGTTTTTAAATTGCATGACTTATCAAAAAGTATAGTTTGAGATTGTAACACTACGTTTGTAGGATATTTTTGGAGGAGACTTTGAAAAATGAGGGATTGATTTAAAGTTTAGCTCTACATATCATTTTTAAATTGGTGGATATACTAAAGTTATTAATTGAAGATTAGAAAATTTGTTAATATGCTTGATTGATGACATGACTAAGTAACTACTATAGGATGAATTTACATATAGTGATTCAATCAAAAAAAGTATAGGTAAGAATCCATTTAAATTTTTTTATGGATATAGTACTAGGGGTTTAGAATTAAGGAAGCTTTCAAATATCAAGGTTCATAAATGATGTGCTCAAGGTGAAGACTTTTTAAAAAACATTGAATATTTGCATTAGCAACTAAGGGGAAGACCCAATTGAAGTAGCAAATAATATAAAGGGAAATAAGACTTGAAGAGGAGACAACATAGTTTTGATGTGGGAGATATGGTAGTTGTAAATTTATAAAATGAAATGTTTCTAAGTCATACCAATAATAAGGTGAAATTGAAGAAGAAGATGAACAAAAGGGAAATCGGGTTTCCACCTTTTGGGAGATGTAATTTGGCCTATTTCACACTTTAGTTCATTAGGAAACTAGATCAAGAATGGATAGTGGGTTCATAGTGTAATTTGATGGGGGTTTACCATTAAACAATTCTTTAAAAGAGGAAATTGAAGACACTATGCAAATTCACTATATGACCTAGGATTTTGATAGCATAAAACAAGATTGATAAATTAAAATCAAATAGTAAAGTATGTGGTAGAATGATGGAGTACAAACAAGATCTGCAACTCTAAAAATCTACTTTTTGAAGTATACTGGGACTAATACACAAGGTTGGGTGTATGAGTCCTACTATAGGATTTCTGGGTAGAATCTAGAATCTTCTAATGACTAATTAGGATTTGTAGAAAGATGGAAAAAAAGGGGTATAGTGGGACTAATACGCCATGTTGGGTATATGAGTCCAGTTGCTAGGGTTTGACTAATACTTCTATAGTCTCTAGTGATCTTTTACAGCTTCCTTCCTATTCAATCTTCAAGTCTAAAATTCTAAATTATGGTCTATAGGTGAGTTTTTGTGAAGTTGACAAATTCGTAACAACTTTTGCAACTTTTCCTTCAAAGGATCTTCAAGCTCCAATTCACCTAGATCTGCAAACACACATCAAGAGGGAGAAACATATTGTTTTGTAAGGGAATGTGGGTTTTCCTTGTTCAAACCACGTTTTGGTAATTAAACCTTGAAATGAAATAGAAAAGCATGAAGGAATGGTGAATGAACAAATGCAATGTTGCAACTTGCCAAACCCTTGAGGAGCTAGAATCAGAAGATAATTCACATCAAGAGGGGTCAAAGTGTACCAATGTGAGTGAGATAGGTTGAAAATAATGAAGAGGGATGATCAATCCCCCAAGATCAAGATCCTATGGCAAACCAAAATAGGCAAAAACGAACACACATGTGAATGATGTATGAAGCAATAAGAAGATACAAGCATATACTATCAAAGACATAAAGAAGAAAGAAAAGGAAAAAGTGATCAAGCCTTGATAGTCTATCCAACACGATGTGGACTAGGTGTAAGTTGTTTGTCCAAAATCGTTTACAAGTGGAACAAAATTTCCACTCTGTAAACAAAATACACACTCACATGGGCTAGTAGAATCCGATATCCACTAGCTGAGCCCATTGAAAGGTGAGACACACACAAACAACTAGTATGCACCCACACAAATAGGAAAGTGTGTAGCACCCCTCCATTTTTTTCTCTTTTGATTGGACAATGTTCTTCTTTGTTATGCTTTGTTTTTGTTAATGCTTTGACTATGGTACTTGGTTACTATTTGATCACTAACTGTAAAGTAATGTGAATGTTATATTTTGATGTGATGGTATTTTATTCTGATGTTATCATTATGGCATGCTTTGGATTAGCTTAGCAGATATTTGAATTAATGATGCTTTATGATTTTGATTATATTATTGATGTTAGATTCGTCAGTTAGTACTACTGTATTGGTGAAGGGGATGGGATATCACCACTCGCTTGTGAGTGCCCTGCGATTCCATGATTTCCTCTTCATAGTGTGTTTTATTATGTTATATATATGCATGTTCGATATACTCTTTGTTCATAGGTTGACATGTACAAGACATTGACTCCACCTGGCTTCACAAGTTTGAGCATGTCCATTGGCCAACGGTATTCGATTGGGAGATAGTAGCTAGGTTTTTCGTGCCAAGTCAATACCCTAGTCATAGTGTGTTGCCAGGTTGTAGACGGGTTTAGTTGTTATAATGTTGTTCATTTCACCTTGGTTATTATTTAATTTAAAGTTATAAAGGTAAATAAATGGCTTATGTAGTTAAGTTGTTGATTAAATAAATCTGGTTATAATGTTAGAAATGTTATTTAATTTATTAATTAATTTAATTTAATTAATAAAATAATCTAATCTTCGATTAGATTTATTTTATTGATTAATTAAATTAATTGTGTTGAATTGAATTAAGTTATTCATTTTGGAATTAATAGATATTTTGATTGAAATTGGAAAAATGAAAATATGTTTTAATTTGGATTTTATTTTAAAATTAGAATGTAAAAGAAATTTAAGATATTTCCTATTTTGTTTTTGAAAATTTATGAGGGTGGTTGGATAGATATTTCATTTTTCTTTTTTTTTCTATTATTGGGATTTTGATGGAGTTTTTTGGGGGAGAATGAAAATTGAAAACTAAGGGAGGAAAGGAATTTCTGGTTTGGATTTGGATTTGAAGAAGCAAGTTGGATTTCTTGGAGGAGCTGGAATTAGAAGAAGAATTTAGAGCACCATTGACAACCTTTCAAGCTTTTGGAAAACCGGGTTTTCTTTCTATTAATTTAGTTTTCATTTTGAAAGGTTTCACAATTTTTATTATGTTGTTGAAAATATTAAAACTCTGTCTAATTTGCAAGGAAAACCCATGTTCAAATCTTGTTTCAAAACTTTGAAACCTCAGTTTAGAAATGAACTTAAAAAAAAAAAAATTGCATTATGGCTGTAAATAATTCTTTTTTTAGAATTTATTTGCTCAACTAAACTGTTATTTTTGTTAAATTTGGAAAAAAAAGGAATATATATATATGTACATACATATATATGTACATATATATATATATATATGTATTATGTATTTGTGATTTTTTTATGGGAAATAAAACCTGTTTAGAAATGAAAAAAATGGATTTTAAAAAATCTGCAAGTTTCATGTTTCTAGAAAAAAAATTAATTTTTTTTTTTTACCCCACACAGCCGCCCACAGTGGGTGGGACGGTAGTGTTAAGCACAACCGCCCACCACAATGGTGGGTTCGGCTATGGTTAACACAAATGCGCCCACAACCATGGGTTCGAATGTGTAAACACAACCGATCCTCTAAACTCGGCACGCGCCCCAACACGAATCCATGCCCTATTTCGTGCCTTTGACTTTTTTTCACAAAAAGAAAAAAACTAATAAAATATATTTTTAATATTTAATATTATATATATAATATTAAAATATTAATATATATAAATCATTAAAATATATATTTAACATTTTATATTATATGTATATATTATTAAAATATTAATATATATTAATAATAATATATATAATATATATAAATGATATATATATAATATATATAAATGATATATATATATAATATATATAAATAATATATATGTATATATATAATATGAGGTTATATTATATGTATATATGTATGCATATTATTTTATATATATATAGTTGAGATATATTAAAATATTGATTTAAATGATGAAATGATTTAAATATAATTGTGAAATTTTAAATTAATGTATAATAGTCAAATTAATGGATTGATTTTTTTTAAATAATTTATTTTGATGGAATAGTATTTTTTTGTTTTTTTAAATAAAATGTTTATTAAGATGAGTTAATTGTTTTTAAAATGATTATGTTGAGAAGAAGAAACAATTATTTATTTTAAAATGATATGCTCTGGATCATAGAAGTAAATGCTTATTATTATTTAAGAGCACTAGTTAATTACATATCTGGTTAAATTTTATCCTTTGTCTGAAAGAGACATAATTTAATTAGTTTTACTACGGAAATAAACTATTGAATTTTATTAAAGGAAGTGGATTTAGGGAATCCAAAGTAGATTTAGTTCCTGTTAAATTGCTCTTTAAATGTGATTTCTTCTATTATCGCTTTAGGGGAAATTGATTAGAAGGGTTGTTAAGTCTTCCAGATGAGGTTTTCATTTAATTGTGTGGGTTGTCATAATATGCTAGTCAACCATTGGATTGCCTTGGGTAGTGCATCTAAATGTATCCAGTTAGATACTCGGTTATCACGAACGGGATGTGTTAACTTTATGTCGTGGATAGGGATTTAATATCCTTAGGTTGAACTTATGTACCCTTGGGTTGTGGAGTTATTCCACGTGTTGTCTTAGAGGAGTGGCTTGCAATGAGGGCCAACACACAAAGTGGTGACAGGGTAACTCATTGTAAGTTAGTTAATCCAATGATAATGTAAATAAACTGATTAGAGGAATAGGTAGTATCACACTTAATAAGATTATTTTTTCCTCGCTCATGGATGCAAGGGTTTGTCTAGACTTGGGATGGGACGAGAAGGTGTAGAATGGAAAGATCGTTATCTTGTATTTATGAGAGATAAATAATTCCGCATTTGTTTGCATGAGGAGTCAGGAGTCGTTAGAGGTTTCCAGGATATCCCGAGATGGGGGCCGAGACCTAGGAAGACTTACCAGGATAACCCATGTAACATTGTGATGACATGTCTCCTAAGTCAGCATTATGTTTGTATCAGTGATGCAATTGATTATTTAACTCTAGAAGCATTGTAACCATTGTGTTAAGTGATGTATTTGTATTTGATTTAGTTCAGTTATGTTTTAGCCTGTGTCTAGAGGTAGATGGTCTTATCTAGAAATCCATGTTACTATCTCCTAGCACGGGGGGTGGGCCTCCAGGTATCACTTGGTTGGGTGGAACGTGCACCTTACTTCATTGGGTTTTCTTCTTGTTTGTGTGGATGATATTTCAGTTGGAGAGCTCGTGGGATCCAGTTACTTTTCAGGTTTCATTCATTTTAGTTGAATCTTGTAATTTATTACCCCTCATTTGTTATCAAGGTGGAAGATGTAATATGTAACCATGCTTATTGGATTTACCTCATTCAGGGAATGAGAGTTGTAATCTTATTGTTAAATTATTGTTATTTGAAATCATGTGGTATCTCTTATTCTTTGATGTAATTTATCATGTATGGAATGTATGTGTTCTTAATTTCTTAAGTAATTAAATGTTATGGTTTCAATTCATGTTTTTTTGTTGTTTGGGTTTTAAAGTAATCTCAGTCTTGTAACCTTAGAGTTTTTTGGCAATTGGTAGTGAACTTGCATGTTAATTGTACTTAAACAAAAAGAAAAATGTGTGTTTGAGTAGTTAATTGCAATTTCCTCTAGGGTTATGTGGCGGGGCGTTACAAAGTAGCTATGGGAAAGTCATTCTTATGGTTGGATTACATACATACTAACCATACCAAAGCTATACCTCCTAATAAATTTGGTAAGGCACCACACAACATGAATAGTGGGATTCATGAGGGAAGAAAAAATTTGTATGCTAACACTCATGAACAAAAAGGATGGCTCCATAGGCAAGCAAAGTTTGTTATACAAAGTGATAATATAATAGTTATTGTAAATGTGAAATAGTGTGAGGTACGTTCAAAGGGGTTTTTATTAGTTCATGTAAGGTCTTAACCTAGGGAACATCGTGCCTAATGTATCCAAGAGAGGACCAATCAAATAATAGAAGATTCACAACTTAGGAAATGCACTCCGCTTGGAATTTCCACTAAGAGGAATATAATATGCTAAGAGAGATCACACTCTTGAAGAACATCATGCCCAATTTCATCACAAAGAGAAATACGCATCTCATGAAGTAAGAAGACCACACAATGAAACATGATTGGTAATTGAAATGCAAAAGAATAATGCTAATGTATGCCCCCACTTTAAAGAAATTGCTAAACACTGGATGCTATATCCAATTACTTTAAAGTAGCAAATGATAAATGCTAAAAAAACATGAGAGCTTATTTGGAAATCCCTATGTCATGTCATATGTTTCCAAATGAAGCTACATCATGAAAATCAGTTGCCCCCAAAATGAAATCCCAAAATCACATAAGGGATCCATGAATTTTAGGTCAGTATGTCTTTCCTACAATGTTATTAGAGAGCTTGGAAACGTCATAATTCCCCAAATACTCATGGAATGGGAAGAATGCAACAAAAATTGTGAAAACAAGAAAGGATTTTGGGTCGACATGGAAGAGACCTAAATGTCTCGATGCCTTGTATAATCCCCAAAAGGAAAACACAAGATAAAGAAAAGATAAAGGTTTTATGAAATATAGAAGAATGTAGATACAAATAGAGGAATGTCACAAAGAGAGATACATGAAACAAAATGATATAGGAGATCACATTGCGCACATGCAATCACACACATAACATGAAGAAAGAAAAAAAAGACAAGACTAGTAAGGAACATGTGAGTCAACCTATAGCAAGTTGTCCACATCCCAATCTTGGTCATCGTATATATAACGAGGACAACTAGCTAAAGAGACAACAGTGAATGCGATACTAAGGCAAGGCTACAAAATTATTTCCCCCACTACATGTGCAAGACAAGAATGAGTTGAGGTAGGTGATGAGAAAGAGCTCCTTGCATTTTGAAATGATGTGCAATGAATGTTAAAAAATGCAATAGTGAGGATGTTATGATCCTAAAACCATCAAATGGAAAGGATCAAAAGGGTGCACTTTTAAGGGACTATTTCTATGATATCAAAATTTTTAAATATTCATTTTAAAGCACGACACTCATTGGTACTATGTCCAAGAATTATATGATATCGACAATGAGACATGTTTGCACGTTCTTAGGATTTGGATTTGGATTTTCTCTAATGGGTGGTAATGTTATGAGTCTTTGACTTAGAAGTATGTGTAAGGTTCTTTCAGTTTCAAACATGGGATATGGAAAATTGAGTTTCTTTACTTTTTAAGGCTTTTGTTTCTATCTAGATTCACAAACTTGTTGAGGTAGATGTTGAGGAGGAGGACCTAAGATGATCCTATCATCCTTGTAAAGCTTTAGTTGTTCTTTACGGGGGACACTTATGTTAGGAGGAGGACCTAGGTACCCTACTCCTTTGGCATCTTTAGTTGGTATTTGTTCTAAGAGTTTATGAATTTCATGCTCATTAGTTATGTCACATCATTTTTTAGTTAAAATATTAAATCCC
Organism: Sequoia sempervirens; assembly: GCA_007258455.2. NCBI lineage: Eukaryota > Viridiplantae > Streptophyta > Pinopsida > Cupressales > Cupressaceae > Sequoia > Sequoia sempervirens. The sequence continues at coordinate 131,099,677 of VDFB02026320.1, read as the reverse complement.
TAGCCATAAGTCTCTTCTAGATTGATGCAAGTGTTGGTCACTTTGTTAACATAGGATGGTTGAATGTTTGCTTGGTTAGAGGAGCTAGGTTATATTGGTGTTTTCTCTAGTAGACCCTTGGAACTCTCTAAAGGGTAGCCAACCCCTACATGGTTAAGAATCCTCAAGGGTAGTGGCCAACATAATGAGTAAGGGATTCTAAGGTCTTTACTCCTACACTTGAGGCTCTATGGGACCTAGGATGGTGTTCCTTACTATGCTCAAGTGAGGAATGTCTAGTTGAGAACACATTTATACACAAATTCATTCCTATTAATTGTAAATAAATGCAATTCATTGAAGATTTGGCAAACCTTTGAGTAAATGATCATCAATTTGCTAGGAATCCAGGAATATTCAATTTCATATTTCATAATTGAAATATTTTTAAATGAATGTTGTTCTCATTTCAAATCCATAGCTAGGAATTCCAATAACTCATTTACTTGCAATATTTATTTAAAAAATGTGCTAGTGTTTCATCAATTGGGAATATGGAGTCAAATATATAACTAGTAATATTCAACTATTCATATCAGAAATTGGTGGACTATTACAATAATGCTTTGCAATATGAAAACTCACAATGCCTGGAACATAAATTCTTACCAAATCCTATGCAAATCCCTACAAATTTATGACCCTCTTTAAGAATTTATTCAACTCTTTAAGTTAAAGAAAAAAGCAAACCATACATTCAATCAAACAACTGAATATAAACGAGAACACTAGTGATATTTTCATTTATAACTTCTAAAAAGGTACAAAGGAGAGTAGTTGCTTCAGGACTAAGATTTGTTTCGATATATGTAGCTTCTATAAAAATTATTTAAGACCACTACATATGCGACCCATACCCAAGACAATAAACTATTCTATTCATTCATATTTTCTATATTATACCTCTGAACCTAGCTTCTGCCTAGACTATTTACAAGACTCAAAATTTCAAAAAAAAGAACCCCCTTGCAATGAGCCACAAATTCCTTTTATAGTGCTAGGGAGCAACGAGCATTTGGATCAAATGCAATTACATTTCATAAACATTTCAAAATTAATTTCATCTTAATTAGGGCCACTTCCTTGACCGTTATAAATAATAATTCCTCACCACAGGAAAACAAAAGAAAAAAAGAGACCATGCATTTGGTTAGAGATCAACTAGCTATCCTTCCAAAAGGCGTCGTTATCAAAATTAGCATGTTCACACAAGAATTGGGGAAGTCGTCATCAGTACCAATAGCGCATATTAATGAACCAACCATAGGAGAGTCAAGTGAGCACAAAAGTCCAAAAAAACCAAGCACCACTTCAAAGGAGGAAATATAGTGTTACCCTACCTTGTCAGCAATTGAATAAGCACACCTTCCTGGTCTCTTGACTAAGATTGGGGTAGCTATTATCACTTCTTCATCATAATAACCATAGGGCACTAGGGAAATGGGACAATGGCTAGATTCAGGGTTCGTTCCCTTTCCATCACTTGAAGAACTATCAAAAAATTCAATGGGAACATTGTCCTTTCCCAAACAAACCTTAGGACCCTTACTTTGCTTCTTCAATTCCTCCATAGGCTTAACAAGCCTGTTCCCTCTAAACTTGACCAATTCTTCTGAAATGGTCCTGTTCCTCAAATTATAAGTACTCTAGACAATAGTTTTCTCACCCTTCTTACGAACAATTCTCTTACCCTTCAGAATAGATGGAATTTTTATTGTATCAATTTTAACCTTAGGGACATAAACAAGAGGTTCCTGCATACTTAACCTCCTAGACCTTATAATTGGTGTAACTGGAATACTTAGTTCACCCATTTTACCCAGAATAGCACAATGACCAACAACCTACGTCATGGAAGATACACCAACCTAAACCCATAGAGTCCCCTCTTATAGAAATGAAAACCCAAACCAATGCCACATAAAATGATACAAAGCACAATTGAGCTACAATAACAATACCACCATAGGAAAATAGAAAATGATAACTAGATTGCATGCACACATACTTATAGACCCAAGGATACTACACCAATACTCCTGTAATGATTTTATTAATACTCAATTTTTACTCCTCTAGTACATACAACAATTATTTCAACAACTTGATAATTGCAAATGATGAGAGGAACTACAAGAGATCCTCAGTAAATAGAGGAATTAAAGCTAATGGAATTTAATGACCACCCTAGCTTACTCAAGCAAACAAAAAAATAATCACTCCATTCTAAATCTTGGCCATCAATCATTTTGGATTTAAAACTCAATCAATGAAGCCCATTAAGGATCACCACTTTCCTTTCAATCCAAACTTGGAAACATTGATGAGGTGTTAAAAAAATACCATGTAACAATCCACATCCTAGCCATATCATTTGCAACTTTCCAATTGTCCCATAAGTTCCCCTACATTTCCTTCAATCTTCAGCGATGAACAAAAATCCACATATGAAGGGAATATTCTTGGATAAAAATGCCATCATTGGTCATAGTAAATGGTTTAACCTTCTTGAGCATTTCAACATTGAAAACCTTCCAACAATATATTCCAATAACCCAGGCCATCGCATATTGTAAAAAAAGAACACAAAGTTGGAAACACCTTTAGCAATGGGCCAAAGTAGCAATGAGACATAAATCTAACACATGGTCACAACACTTCTAATTCTCTCGTTCCATCACTCGTCGGTAAAGATTGAAACAATTATTAACACATTTTAGCGATGGTGCGATGGAACACACTACCATACTCATCGCTCATCGTAGGAATGAAATCAGAGGTCTAAAGAATTTTGGAAATGAGTGATATAGAAGGAAAATATGGCTCATCACTCATCACAGAAGAGAGCCCACCAGTGAAAAGAACTTCAGTGATGGGCAACTGCTTGAGTGGATGGATATTTCCCATGTGCAAAAAAATATGTTTTAAAAGAGGGCCATGACTAGGCCAATGAGACTCATCCCTCAGAAGGAAACTTAAACATAATTCCTATCTATAAAATATTTTTCTAGACTTTGGGATAGTTTGAAACAATGATAAAATGTTGGGCAACCAAGGAAACCTAAGCAAAAGGGGTCAGTGAAAACATGCATTTGATGACTCAGATGGTGATTTAGATGACTAGGAACCAGTTGTAATAGGTCAACATAGAATTAAAACTCCCAAGGATTTATAATAATAAAGTGCACAATGAGGGTTTCAAGATCAAAACCCTACCCCATCCTTGGATGCATAAGCCCACAATTATGATCAAAAAAAGATTATCTCAAGATTTTGCAAATTTTTTTTGAAGCTTTATCAATGTCTCATGCTCAGGGACGTATACCCCTGGTGGGTATGGCGAGAATCCAAATCTCAAGTTGAAGCAAACCAGCAAAAGGGGAAAACCAAGAGCTTGCCCAGGCAAGGAAAGTAGACGTTGTAGGAAAGAAACAAACTAGGCCTATTTACAATATTTACAAGGCCATTACAATATGTTTGCACCCATATTTCACAAACCTAGTTAGTTCCATAGGCTTCAATCTCCAAACTTGGAGGCCATAGGCCTCCAAAAATTACAGGAAACTCTTTCCTTTGTTAAAAACCTTATCCTCAAACATCTGTAATGGATCAACACTTTTACCAATTAATCTTGCACAATCAACTCTATTTCAGTTAACACAACCATCTGAACTTTTCACGTTTCCAAAATTACCCTCATCTTTAAAAAAAAAATATATGGTTGAGGAATGCAATCATACAACATTTGAAACTCATTCATTCCATAATTTCTATAATCCATTTGTTCACTAGATTGCTCCAACTCAATTTGTTTTGAATGAATTGGAAAAGTGAAACATTCATAATCCATTTGACTAATGCTATCATGAACTTTGACATCTGGCATATAAAACTAAAATCCCTCACATACTTTTTGTTTTTCACTATGCAAATCATTCCCAGATATATCAAAAATAAAAGATGCATATTTAGGAGCATATTTATATTGGTTATTGTAACATGGGTACATACCTAAGTCTTCATGATTCAAAAATTGTTCACTAATAGTTAAGTAAAAGTCCTTGTTATCCTCATAAGTGCGACTCCTATTGAATGAAAACTTTTCCACAATCAAGCCAAGAAGATGAAGAACATCAACAAAAAACTCAATTGTACATTCATGTTGATCAACATTGTATCCCCTGTCATTTGCATCACTCAATTTCTCTTCATACAACTCAAACAGTCTTGTAATGTTAGTAATATATAGTAACTCGTCAAATATATTCTCATTATCAATGGGAAATATTGCTAATCCTTGGTCCATATGTGTATCATTATGCATTACTTGGTTATTCAAATTTGAACCTCCTCTTTCATCATTGTATACACTATCGTCGTCTTGTGTAGCTAACCTTTCAGACCGAGCTTCACACAAACATGCATGAGTAACTGGAGAACTAACATGTCCACAAATACCTTCATTATTTCTAGCATTATACTCAAGATAAGCATATTGAACATACATATGCTTATCTTCAAACTTTTCATCATTCATAGAATTAACATGCTCCCTTGATGACACACTCAAATCACATTCTGAATATTTTTCCAACACATCTTGTCCATCCATTTGCGAGCAACTGGTACTATGGATGCTTGAATCATTGCATCTCTCAAGCAATTGAAATACTTTTGGATCATCCCCATAAGAAAAATCATATTTAGAAGATTTCCCCTTATTTTGATCTCTAATCCTACTTGTAATATCAGCCCCAAATGTGAAAGACTCATAAGCACTGTTCTCAAAAGATTTATCAGTGTACCACTCTATTTGATCACAACCATATCTTAACTGAGCATTAAATGCTTCATCAAAATCCTCAAAAATTGGATTATTCTTACACCAATACAAGTCACTACTTTTGTTAGTCGGTGGGGATGGGGGCTCATCAAACAAAGGATTATACATTATCTTCATTGCTTTCATGAAAACTTCTACTTCCTCAGCATGAAGATCTATATCTTGCAAATCATCATCACAGTCAAAATCATTGTAATTATTTGAAGATCATATAGAATCATCTCCAAATTTTTCCACCTTATTTCTAGTTGACATTATTGACTCACATTCAAAGGGCTCTTCACATGAAGAAAAATGTTCATTCTCAAGCATAAAGACATTTCCATTGTTATCATCATAATTTCTTGAGGTAAAGGATTCAATCTCCTTTTCATAAGAATAGCCATGATTATCAGAGGAATGGCATGAATCGATGCCATCACAACTACTACAACATGAAAACCCACCAATATTGAGACTGCACTCAGGTTCATCAAACTAGATATGTAAACTTTTATTTTCCATATCTTGATCATTGATTTGTGACAAAGCATCATCAACATTAGCACTATTGTTGTTGAACAAACCATGAGATGCGGTAATCTCTTGTACTTCTTCCACCTCTTCACCATCCAAAACATTTGAAGGATGCAAGTTAGGCACACCTCTTCTATTATCATATTGTGTATCTTGATCTCCATCACTGCTATAATGGTCTATAGACATGTCACTTATGAGTTTATTACAATCATTATATTCTCCCATGTAATGGAATGGGTGTTCACATCTTGGTGCACCTCCTACATTTCCTTGCATTGTTTCTACATCCTTTTCAAAATGACAACACCCATTAACATCCAAGGGCATTACATGTTGTGCATAATCATTCTTAGCTCCCTCCACAAATTTTATCCAGTCAATTACTTGGCTTAAATTGTGAGGTTTCAATTCCCTTAACAGGGTACTCAGTCTCGACTGGTATATTTCACAAAAAAGATCTGTGCACCTTGAATCTTTTGGTTTAACACTTCTAGGTACCTCCAATAAGGAGTCCACAAATTTGGAAAACAAATAATAAGGTGATTCTCCCCTGTGCCTTCTCATTTCATACAATATTTTAACAAAATACATCTGATCAACTTGGCTTTGATCTTGTGGGCATTCAATTTTTAGCTTATTATGGTTTTCATATTGTGGTGATGGAGAGATTGAAACATTGGGAACCTTATCATTTTGACATAGATCTTTGCTATTTGCTCCATTGGTTGCATTTTTAGCCAATGTACTAGGATGATCAATGCTAGTAACTAAGTATCCTTTTAGCATTGAATACTTCAAATTATTTTCAATATCTATAGCAATTCGATATGCTTGATGCTTAATAAGTAACTCATATTTTTATCAAATGCACCTAAGTACACCACCAAACATTCTACCTCATTTGGTCTTATGCTTTTAGGGATCTCCCTATTATCTTTGAAAATCTAAGATTAAAAGAGGGAACTAACTCTTCATCCCCTTTCTCCATACTCATGAACCTTTGTCTTATTAAGATTGGATCAATCCTTTCACCAATCTGTTCCATGAACATTAATTTAAACTCATCCCATGAATGTATGGAAGATGCTAGTAGATATGAGAACTAGTCTCTTGCATCTCCGTTTAGAGACTGAACAAACAATTTCATGACAACATCTTCAAAATCCATTTCATAATCACCCGTCACATCAACAAACTCTTGTAGATGTTTGCTTGTTAATTCAGACTTTTCACCCTAAAATTTTGGTACCCTATCTTTGATCTTAGGTGGTAAAACATTTGGCTAACCACAAATGCTACTAAAATTTATAGATTTGTACCTTTTAGTACTAAATTTTCCTTGATGTGACAAGGGTTTCCCATTATGCATTGTTATATTTGGGCCCCTATCAAGATGCATAGATTGATAATGCATTTTCTCACACTTTTATAGGCCCTGTCAGATCTACCCTATAATTGCAAAAGACAATTCATGTTCCCATTGTAGTTATGACCTTAAGCCTTTACAATGCAAACCTCCTATATATTTTACTCAAGATCTTAAAATATACCATGCTTCTTGATGATAATGCAAAAATTTCAATTTACATTTTAAAAGCATGCTAAATTACCACCACTATTCCCTCATTTAGTGCTACTTTACCTAATAGGGAATCATTTACATCTTAAGTCCTGAAGAATTCTCATAATTTTATTACAAATGTAGCAATACTTCTTTAAATTTTATGAGAATACCTGGAAATCAGTAGCAACCATCGATCTTTCTTCCTTGACTGCAAATTTGCAAGATCTGGAAAAGTTATGTATTCTTTATCAAGTTCTTTAGACAAAGTCACCACCTCTCTTTAGAGGACTCAAATTCAAACAATATGAAGTCCTTTCAAAACTAAATATCGCTTTGGGTCCTCTCCATCAACGGGTCACAATCAAATTCAATGAGCTTTACTGCAACCAAAGCATTTCTAGGTCTAGGAACTTCTTAACATTTGAACCAAAGTTCAAATTCACCAAATATTTGACTCAAAAATACAATGGTCTGCAAATAGAGAATGAAAATTTTCCCCAATAGAGTCGTCATTCTGTTGGTGACTTGGATTGGAAAATAAGACTCCAGAATTTACAACCTTTGGTTACAAACTATTTTGAAACTTCAATGAATCTTTAAGGCAAATCTTCTACCAGAATTTTATCAAGTTACTCCCCAGTAGAGTCACCATTTTCTTAGTGTTTTTTTTCTAGTAGACCCTTGGAATTCTCTAAAGGGTAGCCAACCCCTATGGTTAAGAATCCTCAAGGTTAGTGGTCAACATAATGAGTAAAGGATTTTGAGGTCTTTACTCCTACACATTAGGCTCTGTGAAACCTAGGAGGGTGTTCCTTATTGTGTTCAAGTGAGGTATGTCTAGTTGAGAACACATTTATACATAGATTGATTCATATTAATTGTAAATAAACACAATTCACTGAAGATTTGGTAGACCTTTAAGTAAATGATCATCTATTTTTTGGGAATCCAAGAATATTTAATTTCATATTTCATAATTGAAAGATTTTTAAATGGATGCTATTCTCATTTCAAATCCATAGCTAGGTGTGCCAATAGCTCATTTACTTGGAAGATTTATTTAACAAATAGGCTAGTGCTTCATCAATTGGGAAGATGGAGTAAAATATATAACAACCAATAATATATCAGCTATTTATTTCAGAAATTGGACTATTGCCATAATGCTTTGCAATATGAAAACTCACAATGCCTGGGACATAACTTCTTACCAAATCCTATGCAATTCCTTACAAATTTATGACCCTCTTTAATAATTTAATCAACTCTTTGCGTTAAAGTAAAAAAAAACCATACATTCAATAAAAAAATTTAAGATAAATGAGAACACCATTGCTATTTTCATTTATTACTTGCAAAAAGGTACATAGGAGAGTAGTTGCTTCATGACTAAGATTTATTTTGATATTTGTAGCTTCTATCAAACTTATTTAATACCATTACATATGCGACCCATACACAAGACAATAAACTATTCTATTCATTCATATTTTATATATTATGCCTCTAAACCTAGCTTTTGCCTACACTATTTACCAGACTCAAAATTGAAAAAAATAGAACCTCCTTGCAATGAGCCATGAATTCTCTTTATAGCACTAGGGAGCAACAAGCATCTGACTCAAATGTAATTACATTTCATAAACATTTCAAAATTAATTTAATCTTAATTAGGGCCACTTCCCAGACCATTATATTTAATCATTCCTCACCACGGGAAAGCAAAAGACAAAAAGAGCACCATGAAATTGGTCAGAGAAGAACTAGATAGCCTTCTAAAAGGTGTCGCTATCAAAATTAGCACATTCACACTAGAACCGAGGAATTCACCATTAGTACCAATAGCACATATTAACGAACTAGCCATAAGAGATTCAAGTAAGCACAAAGGTCCAAAAAAAACCAAGCACCACTTCAAAGGAGGAAACGTGGTGTTACCCTGCATTGTTAGTAGTTGAATAAGCACACCTGGCTAGTATTTTCATTGAGATTGGGGTGGCTATTATCACTTCTTCATCAAAATCACCATCGGGCACCAGGGAAATGGGACAATGGCCAGATTCAAGGTCTCTTCCCTCTCCATCACTTGAAGAAATATCAAAAAATTCAATGGGAACATTGTGCTTCCCCAAACAAACCTTAGGACCCTTAATTTGCTTCTTCAATTCCTCCACAAGCTCAACAAGCCTCTTCCCTCTAAACTTGACCAATTCTTTTGAAATGGTCATGTTCCTCAAATTATAAGTACTCTAGACAATAGTTTTCTCACCCTTCTTATGAACACTTATCTTACCCTTCAGAATGGAATTTCCGTTGTATCAGATTTAACCTAAGGGACATGAACAAGAGGTTCATGCATACTTAATCTTCTAAACCTTCTAACTGGTGTAACTGGAGTACTTGGTTCGCCCATCTTACCTAGAATAGCACAATGACCAACAACCTATCTCGTAGAAGATACACCAGCCTAAACCCACAAAATCCCCTCTTACAAAAATGAAAACCCAAACCAATCCCACATAAAATGATATAGAGCACAATTGAGCTACAACAATGATACCACCCTAGGAAACTAGAAAATGATAACTAGACTGCATGCTCACATACTTGTAGACAGAGTGATACTATACCAATACTCCTATAATGATTTGCTCAATACTCAAATGTCACTCATCTAGTACTTACAAAAATTATTTTAGCACCTGCATAATTGTATACGATGAGAGAAACTACAGGAGATCCTCATGAAATAGAGGAATTAGAGAATGTGCAATTTAATGACCACCCTAGCTCACTCGAGTGAATAAAAAATCAATCACTCCATGCTAAATCCTGGACATCGATCATTTTGGATTTAAAACTCAATCAATGAAGCCCATTAAGGATCACTACTTGCCTTTCCATCTGTATTTGGAAACAATGATGAGGTGTTGAATAGCTACCATGTAACCATCCACATCCTAGCCATATCATTTGCAACTTTCCAATTGTCGCAGAAGTTCCCCTACATTTCCTTCAATCTTCAACAATGAGCTGAAATCTGCATTAGAAGGAAATATTCCCAAATAAAAACCCCATCACTAGTCATAGTAAATGGTTAGACCTTCTTGAGCATTTCGGTGACAAAGACCTTCTAATGATATATTCTAATAACCTGGGCCTTCACATATCGCAGAAATGAACATGGAGTTGGAAACATCTTCGACGATGGGCCAAAGTAGTGATGAGACATAAATCTCACACGTGTCTGCCACACTTCTCATTCTTTCCTTCCATCACTTGTCACTAAAGATTGAAAGAGTTATTAACAAATTTTAGCAATGGTGTGATGGAACAGACTGCCATACTCATCGTTCATTGCAGGAATGAAACTAATGGTTTAAAGAACTTTGGCAATGAGCTATATAGAAGAAGAATATGGTTCATTGCTCATCATAGAAGAGAGCTCGACAGTGAAAAGAAATTCAGCGATGGGTGACCACTTGATTGGATGGATATTTCCCACATGTAGAAAAAGATGTTTCAAAGGAGGGCCATGACTAGGCCAACAAGACTCAACCCTCGGAAGGAAACTTAAACATAATTTCTTGCTATAAAATATTTGGCTAGACTTTGGGATGGTTTGAAACAACGATAAAATGTTGGGAAACTGAGGAACCTAAGAAAAAGTGGCCATTGAAAACATGCATTCAATGACTCAAATGGTGACTTAGATGATTGGTAACCAGTTGTAACAATTCAACATGGAATTAAAATGCCCAAGGACTTATAATAAGAAAGTGCACAATGAGGGTTTCAAGATCAAAACCCTAACCCGTCATTGGATGCATAAGCCCATAATTATGATCAAAATAGGATTTTATCAAGATTTTGCAAAAAAAAAATTGAAGCTCTGTCAAGTTCATCTACTGTAGGGTGCTTAGGCTTAGTTTGTTTCTCAATTTTAGGATGTAAAAGACCAAACATCTCAAGTTGTGTTGGTTGTTTCATGGAAGGATAAAAGGATGCATTAGTGTCAAGATTGTCAAGGAAATTGTTTATAAAGTTGTTCATGTTGTTATCATCTTCTCCAATGATTTCAAATTCATGAGGATGGAATGCGTTAGGAGTTGATTGAGCATGAGTGGGTTCAATTTGATTAGGGTCATTACTAAAAACACAACTAGAGACATCCGCCAATGATTTCAAGGACATCCAAAACTTACCAAAGCATATATCCATGATGAAATGCAAGATTAATAATTGACTGATTTAGAATGCAAGAGATGATGTGATTGCAATTTGATGTTTAAAAATGTACTTGAAATGAAACCAATTTTGAAAATATTCCCAATGATAGTACTTTTGTAAACTGAAACAGTAATGTAAAAACAACCAGAAGTACAAATGACAAGATTTTAATGTTGTAAAATATAGATTTAGACCTAACCAGGGACTAATACACCTAGGGGGAGTATGAGTCGAAATTAGGGTTTTTGATAGGTTTAGATAGTGAAAAATAAAAATCATAGAATACCCAAAAATCTGCAAAAATGACTAGTACAAGGACTAAATCTCCTAGGTGGGCAAATGAGTCCCAATTAGGGATTTTTAAGCCTAAATCAACAAATTATGAGTTGATTTTAATGTTTCTAGGTTTTATTCTCAATTGACTATTTACAATCATAGATTTCTAATAAAATTGGATGATGCGAAATACAAAAATGCAACCTATATGCTGGTGCAGTCATGATAGGAGGGTTCCAGAAGGAAGATTCCAAACCATGCAATAAAGAGTTAATGTAGTGGAAATAACACAACAAATTGATAAGAAAACATGAATCTTCATTAATAGAATGATTACATACAACATTGGCCACAAGGGTGAATATCCAGGGCTCACAGACTTTAAAGGCTTACAACATACCACTGGCCAAATAGGCCTTATTACATGCCCCTGAAGGGTTGCCATGAAAATATATTGATATGAATCTAAATCTATTGAATGATGATTCCTACAATGCTTATAAATATGCTCCTCAATCTCTAATATAGATCCATGTTGGCCTCAAGGGTTAATAAGCCACTGAATGATCAAAACATGAAGGTCAGCTACAACATAAATAGATAACTCCACGTGAGAGATACAAATTGTAAATATCTAAGATAGGTCCCAGTGAACCCAAGATTCTCTAATGATATTCCATTTAGGTCCACATGATCTGGAAAAGGTCTACAATAAGAATTTAGGACCAGGTCGGCTCCAAATGCTCTGACTGGTAACATAGTGAAATTCTAAGAGTGATAACTTTCAGTAGGAAAATGCAAATGACCTAAAATCTAGATATTTGCTAGATGTCAGTGTGTAGATGTTATATCCTTCTCCACAAGCTAAGAAAAAATGATGTGGTTAAATACAATATGAACTACTGAAACTGATACTAAATGCAATGCAAGAAAATCACTATTTTTGGTTGATAAGGATTGGTTTACAATAAGGGATGCTCCCTCATCGGAAACTTGGGGTTGGATGAAAAGTGAGTCCCTCACTTTCTAGGGCTAGGTGGAAAACCAAGACAGTCCACCTTAGCCTGAGAAATCCATGATGAATCTTCCACTTGTTTTCATTTCCAATTCACAAGATATTCTTTGTACTACTTGTTCCTAGTGCTTTTTTTGGTTCTAGTATCCAAAATCTATTCAATCTCCTCCAATTCCTGATGTGGTAACTTCTCCTTCAGATCTACTTCATCACCACTACTATTGGATTCTCCTTGATGAAACTCATGTATGTCTACAATATTGAAAATAGGTGATATAACCAATGTCTTTGGTAACTCCACTTCGTATGCATTTCTAGAATCAAACTTACTTAGAATCCTACATAGTCCAAACTTCCTCATCTTTAGCTTGTTGTATGTTCTATTTGGAAATATCTCCTTCCTCAAATATGCCATTACATCATCTCCAACAACAAATTACTTATGTCTCTAGTGTCCATGTGCCTTCTCCTTATACTTAATGTTCATGTTTTCCAAATGCTTCTAGACCCAATTATGCAATGTCTCCATGAAATTTTCAAACTCTTCTTCCTCTACACTCCTTGCATCCTCCATACTAATGTCTCTTAACTCGACAACTCCTCTACGATTTACTCCGGTAACAATCTGAAATGGTGTCTTCCCTATACTCTAGTTTACTGAATTATTGTATGCAAACTCTACCTATGCTAAAACTGTATCCCAACTTCCTGCCTCATCTCCAACAAAACATCTTAATAGGTTACACAAAATTCTATTCACTACATCTATTTGTACAACTATATGTGGGTGATATGCTAAACTAAACTTTAAATCTATCTTCATTTTTTTCCACAATGTCCTCCAAAAGTATCCAATGAATTTGGTCTCTGTCTAAAACTATACTCATAGGTAATCCATGCAATCTCACAATCTCCTTGAAAAAAAAAAAAAACACATGCATCATCATTATTCTTCTTACAAGGAATAAAATTTATCATTTTGGAAAATATTTCCACTACTACCATGATAGAATCATAACCTCTCTATGTTCTTGGCAATCCCAAAATGAAATCCTTGCTCAAATCATCCCAAGGTCTTTCTAGTACTGTCAAAGTTTTATATAATTTGATATTCTGACTAATCTCTTTTGTTACTTGACAAATTCTAAAATTCTGAATATACTTCCTTACATCCTTATATATATGTGGCCAAAAATAGTGTTCACTCACCAAAGCTACTATCTTATCCACTCTGAAATGTCCTACTAGTCCTCCACTATGCTTCTCCTTGGCCAAATTCTCCCCCATTGAACTCCTCAATATACACAACTGATTTCCTTTGAACAACATATCTTCTTGAATAAAGTAGTCCAGCTATTGGCTTCGATTTGTCATTACTAGTTCTTTACTTGCTCTCCAGGCTTCCCCAAAATCTGCATCATTTTCATACATATGCTTTAATTATTCAAATCCCAGTACTTCCACTCTCATCTTTGTCAGCAAATTCCTTCTTCTACTCAATGCATTTGTAACTTTATTTGACTTGTCACTCCTATGCTTCAACACAAGTGTATAACTCTGTAAGAACTCAACCCATCTCGTATGTCTCTGATTCAACTTTCCTTGACTGTTCAAATACTGTAAAGCTTGATGATTTGTATAAAACACAAACTCCTTAGGAAACAAGTAATGTCTCTACTTCTTCAAAGCTTGAACTATGGCATAATTTTTTTTTATCATAAATTGAGTATCTTCTTTTGGTATCATTCAATTTCTCATTGAAATAAGCTATAGGTCTTCCTTATTGACTCAACACTACTCCAATTGCATTTCCACTTGCATCGCAATCGACTTGAAATACTTTTTCAAAATCTGGTAATTCTAACACTAGTTCCTCTATCACCTTTTACTTCAATAATTCAAAACTCTTTTGTGCTTTGGATGTCCACCTAAATTCTTTCGTATCTCCTCTAATTGTCTCTATCATAGGGTTACAAACACTACTGAAAATTATGATAAACTTCAGTAGAAACATGTTATTCCATGGAATGATCTTACACCTCAATTTTTTACCAGTGTAGGCCAATCTAATATTGCTTTCACTTTCTCTAGATCCATTGTAGTGTCCTTCTAGTTACGATACTCTGCCTTAGTTTGATTTAGTTAGATAGATAGATGCTTTAGTTGATTATGATACTATGTTGTTCATTTTTAGATATGACTCCAACATTACGATTATTTTTATACTTCATGGATGATACATTTGACATCTTGAACATCTGGTTATGCTTGTGTGATGATATTATGATAGTCACGTGTGTGTGTGTGTTATGGTTTATGTTTTTTTTGAGTTTCTATTGAGGATATCATGATGAAATGGTTGTTTATGATATAATGATGCTTATTAGTCTTGGTGAAGAAGAAAGTGTAGCACTACTCACTCATGAGTACCCTGCTACATTGCGACTCTTCTTCATGGTGTGTTTGCTGATATATCATGATATGTTTAACAAGTGTTGTTTTGTGCAGTTATAGGTATCGGGTATCGACTCCACCTGCTTGTTGGGTATGAGCGTACCCTAACCAAATGGAAATATGTTGACTCAGAGATAGTGTCAGATCCTCATTTTAAGCCATCGTTCTTCAGTGAACGAGTATCTGTTTGTCACCCATTGTTGTGTAGTCTATTTCTTTTTTGTCATATTACTTTTTTATTGAAGTCATAGATTGGGTTTAACCTATATGGTTAGTTTGAACACATGATTGTTGAGATTATAATTTTGAAATGGAATCATTTAATTTTGTGTGTGTGGATTATACTTTTGGAATGGATCACAACGTATGGGAAATGATGTTGCATTGAAGTGCTATGTTGAAATTATCATTTTTTGATGTTAAGAGAACTTGTGTGGTTAATGCGGTTGTTTTTGGGATTGGGATAAATCCATGGATGGGATTAACTTAGTTGGTCAGTTAGATCACTTATATGTTCATCACCTTTTGGGTTGGAATATGTTATATATAGCTTGGAAAGAGTATGTGTGGTCATTTACCAAATTGAGCTAAGGGGTGGGTGAACATATGACTACCACTTCATAGAAGTGATACTCCATTTCTTAGGAAGTGAATTTGATATGTAACTATCAAATCTTTAGCCAAAGTAGTGTAAGTACCATTGATTACACTCATCAATTCATTGTGAGCTAGGTTTGCATAACTAGGCTGAGAATGTCATGCACGTAGGTTGTAGCCACTGTATGGTAGCTCTAGTTATGTAGGGTACAACACCATGCTCAGGAAGGTTATTATTATGAGGGGTACTAGACCAATCTCTTTTTCAAAGGGAGTGCCATCTAACCAATTAGGTAGATGTGTGAGGGACCATAGTAAGTTTGTGGTTGGTAGAAAATCACTTGGGTGATACTGTTTGTTACACCCCAATGTGCTATTAACTATTTACTGTTACTTTGATGAGTTAAAATGATTTAATACATGATTATGTTGTGTATATTTTTATGGAAAATGTGATGAATGAATGTGCATTGTAATGTGGATACTTTAAATTCTTATAATATGAAAATATATGATGCATCTAAATGTAATGTTACCGTCTAACTTCTATTTTGATGCACTAAGTTGGATGCAGGAAAAGAATCAAGACCTTTGGAAGAGAGGGGGAGTATCAGGGTGGGTGTAAAAAAATGGGGGGCCAAAAAGTGGCCAATTTTTTAAAAATAATTTGATAGGCTATAATGTGATCATGTTATAATGTGCTCATGTTATGGCTTGGTGTGATCGATCCAAAGGCTTGGTCACATCAAGCCTCTAACATGCTCATGTTATAACACAAACACATTATAGCTCATTAAAACATAAAAAACAAATGACTTCATTTTATTCTCACTGTGTTTTTTGTTGCCCGCAACCAAGAAACCCTGCATTTGCATGCTCACATTTTGGAAGGAGCTTAACTTGCAATTTCTTTATCAATTTACTACAATTTCATCGCCAAGATTCTGCCACATCAATAGGGAGGTCAAACAAGTAAGCATTGATTTTTTTTTATGAATTTATTGTTAAATAGGTAATTTTAGGTTTTTTTTAATATTCATTTGTTTAACTTGTAGGAAATGTTAATGAACCTAAAAACCCTCCTCAAAATCTTGAACAACCACAGCAACAAGCACCTGAAAAAAAATCCTCAACAACCAAAACAACAATCTCCTCCACCAATTCCTCAACATCCTAATGGCACTCAACAAAATTTAATGGGGGTAATTGAAAACAATAAAAAATAGATTAAGGAGTTAATCACGAGGTTGAACGATCCAATAAATTCAACCATGGAAAGAAGAACACTTGCGAGATCACTTCAAGAAATTTTAAAACATGTAGATGTATTCAACAAACAATTAAGTGGTTGGGAAAATAGGAGGTAGGCATCTAAGAATTTTTATGCAAATAAATTATCATATAAAGAAGTAAAAGATGAAAAAAATAAAAAATACGATTTGTGTTCACTATTCACTGACCCACACACAAATCAAAATCTTGACCTTAATGCCAAGAGGTTTCTTATCCATTAGTGCCACCACCAAGGGATTAGGAAATTTTTTTGGGATAGGTGGTACATGGTTTTTGACTATCCACCATGCAACAATTGTGAAGTCCCCCAATATTTATTTAGGAAACTCTACTATGAGTTCATCCTCAACAAAATCCCCAATTATTTTGATATAAAGGAATTTTAGGGGAGAGGTGGGGGGTCGAAATAGGATAGACCTAGTGCACAACTAGATTCTCAGTAGCAAGTGAGACGAGCTCTTGCTAGGTTGGCTCGTGAGCACGTCGTTATCCCTTCCGTCAAAAGAGAGCGTTGAGGACACTTTGCAACCTATCAACTCTTTGACCCAGAGTATCATCCAACATGCCAGTCCTGTAGTACAGTGCCATCCAGGGGAGTCTTTGAGGGGTAGGCTTCCAACCCATTCTTGTCAGGTTTGTGGGTCAACTTGTACATATGACCCCACAAACACTCAGGAGGCTAGTGCACAATATATGTTTGCATCTATGGAGATGGTGAAGGCAACTGGCATTTTGAATGAGGCTTCTAACGTCAATACTCAAGTAAATGTTAGCATTTTCATTGAATTTAATTTATTAAATTTCACTTTTGAAATGCAAGATTAACTAATTTAGATTAATGATTGTAATAAAATTTCAGGGTCATAGTGTTGATACTAGATACATCAGACCTCCACCTGTATATTACTCCACTACATCTACCACTGAGGTATGTAACTAGTAAACAATTATAAATCTATTACATGTGAATAGAATTGTTATATGAATGGTATTCTAGTATCTAATTTTGGATGTTGAATAAGCTAACATTGGTGGTTTCATGGGAACACCTCCTAGTGCTAGTGGAGTTAGACAAACCTTCACACAGGTAATAAAGTAAAGAGTTTAGCTAATGAATTGTACATAATAGATTTGTGTAGTTTATATTCATATCATTGATTACATTCTATTGCAGATCTCTTTCAAACTCAAAGCATTACTTCACATTGCATAACTAATAACTAGATGTTGATAGATGAAAAAATTCCAATTACAATATAGTTGTTTAGAAATTCAACATAAGCAGTGATGCAAATACTTCACATAGCATAAGTAATAACTAGGAGCAGTTGCCAATTGCATTTGCTTGTCATGGCATTCCATGAGACTACTTTTTATTGAGGCATTTTTTCAAACAGTTCACTACCTTGTCTATGTTATGGATGCTTGGAAGAAATATATGAAAGAATAATAGTGAGAAATAACATAAAAAAGGCAATGAGTTGTTTGAAAAAATTCCTCAAAGAAATGTGGTCTCATGGTGATGGAAATCACCATGAGACCCAATTTCTTTGAGGCATTTTTTCAAATAGATCACTGCCTTTTCTATGCTACTACATTTTCTGTACATGTCTACTAAATAATTTTATCAAACAGTTCACTTCCTTGCTGCTATGAATAAAATCCTTAAAAAGCTGATTTCCAACAAACTATGGATTCTTGGAAAAATCTATCGAAGCATAATAGTAAGCAATAGCAGAGATAAGGTAGTGAGGAGTTTGAAAAAATGCCTAGAAGAAATGTGGTCCCACGGTGATGGAATGTCATTCCAGCACCATGAGACCACATTTCTTTTAGGAAACTTTTCAAATAGCTCATCACATTTTCTATGCTACCACATTTTCCATACATGTCGACCAAAGCATTTTATCAAATAGTTCACTTCCTTGCTGCTATGGCTAAAAGCCTCAAAAAGATGCTTTCCAACAAACAATGGATGCATGGAAAAAATATATCAAAGCATAATAGTAAGCAATAGCATAGACAAGGCAATGAGTAGTTTGAAAAAATCCCTCGAAGAAATGCGGTCTCATGGTGATGGAATGGAATTCCATCACCATGAGACCACATTTATTTGAGGCATGTTTTCAAACAGCTCACTGCCTTTTCTATGCTACCACATTTTCCATACATGTCTACCAAAGAATTTTATCAAATAGTTTAGTTCCTTGTTGCTATGGCTAAAAGCCTAAAAAAGGTGTTTTGCAAAAAAATATGGATGCTTGGAAAAAATCTATCAAAGGATAATAGTAAGCAATGACATAGACAAGGTAGTGAGTAGTTTGAAAAAGTGTCTCGAAGAAATGTGGTCTCATGGTGATGGAATGCCATTCCATCACTGTGAGACCACATTTCTTTGAGGAATTTTTTTAAACATCTCATCACCTTCTTTATGCTACCACATTTTCCATACATTTATACCAAAGCATTTTATCAAACAATTCACTTCCTTGCTGCTATGGCTAAAAGCCTAAAAAGGGTGTTTTCCAACAAACTATGGATGCTTGGAAAAAAATCTATCAAAGCATAATAGTAAGAAATAGCATAGACAAGGCAGTGAGTAGTTTGAAAAAATGCTCACTACCTTTTCTATGCTAACACATTTCTTTGAGGAATTTTTTCAAATAGCTCACTACCTTTTCTATGCTAACACATTTTCCATACATGTCTACCAAAGCATTTTATCAAACAATTCACTTCCTTATTGTTATGGCTAAAATGCTAAAAGAGGTTATTTCTGAAAAAATATGGATTATTGGAAAAAATCTATCAAAGCATAATAGTGAGCAATAGCATAGGCAAGGCAGTGAGTAGTTTGAAAAAGTGTCTCGAAGAAATGTGGTCTCATGGTGATGGAATTCCATTCCATCACCATGAGACCACATTTCTTCGAGGAATTTTTTCAAACTACTCACTACCTTTTCTATGCTACCACATTTTACATACATGTCTACCAAAGCATTTTATCAAAAAGTTCACTTCCTTGCTACTATGGCTAAAAGCCTAAAATAGGTGCTTTCTAACAAAGTATGGATAATTAGAAAAAAATCAATTAAAGCATAATAGTAAGCAATAGCTTAGACAAGGAAGTGAGTATTTTGAAAAAATGCCTTGAAGAAATGTGGTCTCATGGTGATGGAATGTCATTCCATCACCATGAGACCACATTTCTTAAGGCATTTTTTCAAACAGCTCATCGCCTTTTCTATGCTACCACATTTTTTGTACACATCTACAAAGAATTTTATCAAACTACTCACTTCCTTGTTGCTAAGGCTAAAAGCCTAAAATAGGTGCTTTCCAAGAAACTATGGATGCTTGGAAAAAATCTATCAAAGCATAATAGTAAGCAATAGCATAGACAAGGTAGTGAGTAGTTTTAAAAAATACCTCGAAGAAATGTCGTCTTATGGTGATGGAATGTCATTCCATCACCATGAGACCACGTTTCTTTGAGGCATTTTGATGAGGGCACAGCCCGAGACAGAAAATAACCCACAAACAAGAGAAATTTTATTATTTAGAAAATGGAGCTTCTTACATGCAGAGGATCTCAATCCCCAAGTTCTATAATACATGCAAGTTACAGAAAGCTACAGAATAACCCTTTCGCAATATGCAAGCTTGTCCCTAAAAAGCTACCCAAAAAATTAGAAACCTGCCCATAAATAGAGCTCCTCTTTAGTTTGGAGCCATAACAACATTAAAATTTGAGTTTAGGCAGTTTGGCGCTAAAAATTACAACTTGAAGTTCAAATTTCAAAAGAACATTTGCAATTGTATCTTCTAGAAAGTGCGCCAACTTCCTGGGGCCATAACTTTTGATCCGGAGCTTTGATTCAAGAACCATTTGAACCGTTGGAAAGGTCTCGAAATCAAGAACGCGCTCAAAATCTGCCACGCCAATTTTGGCAAGTTTCAGGGCCATTCCGGGAGCTCTAAGTGCCTCAAATCCAACTTGAAATATTTTCAGGTGCAAATCTAAGAAACTAAAACTGCAATATCTTTCAACCCATGAATAGAAAATAAAAACCATAAATTGGGAATTTCATTGTGATGAAAAGGGTATCCAAAAATGTAAAAACATATGAAAACTGAGAAACTTGAAATTTAACTATTTTTGGGTGATGCAAAATTGCCCTTACACCACTAGATGCTCCTGCATCAAACACCCAGGGTAATTTGAGAAGTGATTCCATCATGTTTCAGATGGTTGAGGAAAACCCAACCGGTCAACCGCTACCTTAGATAACCAAGATGAATCTTCCACAGGCCTTCCTCTCCATTTCACCAGATATTCTTCATACTGCCTATTTCGAGTACTCCTTCTCACACGACTATCCAAGATTTCCTCAATCTCCTCCTTTTCTGAAGTAGGTGTTGGAATCCCACACTGTTCCATCATTGGTACTTCTTCTGCGCCACCTTCATGATACTCTATCAAATCTGAAATGTTGAACACAGGGGAAATGTTGAATCCATCCGGAAACTCTACCTTATATGCATTCCCTGAATCATGCCTCTTCAAAATTTTATAGGGACTGAACTTCTTCATCTTCAATTTGTTATATGTTCCCACTGGAAACCTTTCTTTCCTCAAGTGGACCATCACTTCATCACCAACTGAACTCTTATACCTCCTCTTGATCCGCTCTTTAGCCTTATAATCGCGATATTCATCTTGTTAATATGTTCTCTTACCTTCTCATGTATATCCTTGATGTGTTCTACAAAATCTTCGCTTCAGCACTTATTTTCTTCTCTCTTGGTCCATCTTCCCCAATTCTGGAGCTGTTCTAGGGCTACCTCCATACACAATTTGGAACAGTGATCTACTAGTGCTTATGTTGATAGAATTGTTGTAAGAAAATTCTGCCTGGGGTAAGATCAAGTCCCATCCCTTGGGTTTATCTCCTACCAAACATATCAGTAGGTTACCCAGACTCCTGTTAACAACCTCTATCTTCCCATCTGTTTGTGGATGGTGTGTAGAACTAAACTTTAGCTCTATCTTTAGCTTCTTCCACAAGGTCCTCCAAAAGTACCGCCACAAATTTGGTGTCACGATTTGAAACAATACTCTTTGGCAGACCATGTAGCCTCACCACCTCTTTGAAGAACAAGTCAGCAATGTGGATTGCATCATGGGTCTTCTAACATGGAATGAAATGTGCCATCTTCAAAAACCTATCAACCACCACAAAGACTAAATCATTCCCTCATTGTGTCCTTGGCAAACCAAGAACAAAGTCCATACTTATATCCTCCCATGGCCTCTCCGGGTACAAGTAAGGGTTGATATAGTTTCCATTCCCGCCTCTTTAGCCATTTGACATACCCTGCAACTTTGTACAAACCTCTTCACATCCTGTGACAACTAAGGCCAATAATAATGCTCACTGATAATGGCAATGGTCTTATCCCCACCAAAATGTCCTGCCATTCCTCCACTATGCTTCTCCTTTATCAGGTTCTCCCTCATGGAACTCCTTGGGATACACAATTGACTTCCCTTAAATAACATGCCATCCTGGATTATGAAATCCAGCCACATTGTCCTATCCACTATAACAGGTTCCTTGCAAGCTTACCAAGCCTCTACAAAATCAGGATCTTCTGCATACAGTGTCTTGAGTTCATTGAACCCAACCACTTCAATCTGCATCTTTGTCATCAATGTATGCCTCATAATTAAGGCATCTGCAACCCTATTTGACTTCCCACTCCTATGTTTCAAAAAAATGGTATAACTCTGCAAAAACTCTACCCATTTCATATGCCTCTAATTTAATTTTTCTTGACTATTTAGGTACTGCAAGGCCTGATGATCAGTATATAGAACAAATTCCTTCAACAACAAATAATGTCTCCATTTCTTTAATGCTTGAACTATTGCATAAAAATTCCCTTGGATCATATATAGAATACTTCTCTTTTGCATCATTTAACTTTTCACTGAAATAGGTAATGGGCTTACCTTCTTGGCTCAACACTCCTCCAATGGCACAACCACTGGCATCACAATCCACTTGAAACACCTTGTTGAAATCTGAGAGGGCTAGAACAGGTTGCTCTGC
>VDFB02026320.1:131060406-131076631 GCA_007258455.2 Sequoia sempervirens | reverse complement strand
TGGGAAAACGACTCTGAGATAACAAAAACTGAGATAGGTTATTGTAGAGGTGCCCTACATGATCTTGATTCCTTAGGTGAAATTTCTATAACTGACAAAGTCTACGGATAACAGGTTGTCAAATATTGCTACCCTTTTGCAATTTGGACTGTTAAGGGATTACGCTGCATGAATTACAAATGTTTGAGGGAAGCAATAAATAGGCACTAGGGAAGTAGATACCAAACCCAATTACAAATGTTTGAGGGCAGACATGAATTTTTAGTTGGAAAACATGTGTTAAGAACTTGTGGGGTACTTGAGTTAATTCATGCTACTTGAACAACATCTAACAAGTCATACATGCTTCTATTACTTGTAAATGTGATTATTTTAATGACATGTTGACATTATTTTATGACATTATGAAAAAAAATGTTTACAAATTGAACTTCTTAAATGTTTATGTGAATAGATGGTATGTTATATTGATATTGATATATAATCATTACATTGATTTATTTTAATAAATGAAGTTTTTATAATAATTTATTCAATTGGTGCTAGTTATAATAGGGACAGAATAACAGAAGAAAAAAAATGATTGGTAACCATCAATAGTTATTAAACTCACTATATTAATAATATAATGTTTACAATAAAATGAGATTTATTTGGTAGTCGTAATTCTTATGTTTGTGCTACAATTGTCTAATATGCTTCATACACCAATATGACACCCAAGTGCTTGTATTTGTCGTCACAATGCTTTATCAAAACTATCAAGTGGTAATACAAAATCATGAGAAAGAAATCAACCTATGTGAATTCCAACGCCCTACTTAAATCAAATATTGAATCAATGTGCCCCATTTTCATGCACACAAACTCAGCTTATAAGATTCTCTTACAATAACCAAAAATAGGATTCAAGGATTCCTTAGGTACTTCATTCTCATAGATCTTTTAAAATTTCACTCATACATTTAAGATGTTCTTATAATGTCTACATCATGGGTTCTCATGATGAGGTTAACTTCAATTGAATAACTTGAAATTCCCTCACTAAGCTTGACACACACTTTTATAATGTATACACCATAGGTGGTCATCATGACGTTTACTTCAAATGAATAATTTAGTACCATCTGCTAGTCTTAGATTTGGCATATACTTTATAACTATATTTGGGTTTACTAGCTCCCACCTAAACAAAGAAAAGAGATTGTAAATATTAATAATCACATGGTGACATAATCAATTCAAATAAACATGTGATATTTCAATAATATAAAACTTGTGTGCTCAATTATGCAATATCTTATAACTTATCACTAGTCAATCTAGTCCATTGAATATCTTAAAAAGTATTTTTTATATGAATATCAAGCATACCTCCCATCTATTAGGATTAAACTTTAGAGGGTCCTCGAAGTAATGAGGATGAACATGAATAGAAAGTAACCAAACTATTACTTTCCAACCTTTTGGAAACTTGTAACCTGTTATAAAAACAACACAATTTAATCTTCCACTTAGTTTGCTAATCTATTGAGAATATCCTACATAAATGTTTTTTGCATTATTTTGAGAAAAAGTAAAATACCATTGAACTTTGTAACCTTTTCCACAGTTCTAAACATCAAATGTGCTACATTTGCACTTGTCTGATAACTTCATCAATCACCTACATACATGATATAAATATTAGATGATAGCATTGGCATCATACAAATTAATGTGCATACTTACAAATTAATAAGAACCAATGTGCCTACTTACAAATTAATCCAAAAAACAATCCTGGTCTGCTCTACTCTTTATTGTGTCAAGTATTTCCTCATGGTCAGACTCACGCACCTTCCACAAGGTCTTATTCAAAGGTCTACCCCATATTTCATCAAACGAACATTGGATGCCATGACAAGGATTGAGTAATGAATAATCTTCCAATGCATGTCAAGGTCCTGAAATAACCAAACATTAACACTCTTATGTGGGTACCTTCCAAGCCATGTTCCAGTAACAACAACTGAGCCTATAGGGTATTTGATGTTTTCTCCATCTATAACTGGGGCCTCCAATTTCATTGTGGCCTCAACACAATGACACAAGTAATAATCCATTCCCTCTTCATTGTCTTCATCTACAATAACTGCATAAACATGTCCTACAGTGATATGTGTAGCAAATTAGATGAAATTAGTCAACATTACAAATACACTACATAGTAAGATAACAATAGGAATTTCAAAAACTATGCAAGTAGATATATTACCCGGTTGAACTAGATCTTGTTGGCATATAGTTGTCATTGATGTCAAAAGGGATCAAAGGAGAAGTGGAGTTGATCCTATGCAGAAGCATATAATGTTGTCATTGATGTCAAAGAGGTGGATCAAAAGGGTGTAATACCTGATCCTAGGAGAGAGTTGTTTGGTAGTGTTTAGAAATGTCAAGGCAGAAACAAATGTGAGGTGAAGTGACCATGCAAGGAAGAAGGATGTGTAGAGGCAACATAGAGGTCATGAAGGTATCAAAAACATGATGAGTTAGGTCATGCAAAGGAGATAAGTTTGAATTGAAGTGAAGTGCATGATGACAAAAAAAATTGTGAAAGATGTATGGTTCAGTTTCTTGGTACACTAGTACTGTGGTTGGTAAAAGTTGCATAATTATGTAAATATTGCAAAATTGCCTATATATTGTATTATTATCATACAATATTTATACTATGTTGCAAAATATTTTTCTGATAACTCAAAAGAAAAATCCAATGGCAGGAAAAAGTTTTCCTAACCTAAGTCGTGGGGTTCTAAAGTTTCATAGCCTAAGTCACGGGGTTCTAAAGTTTCATAACCTTCTGACTTAGCGACCTTGAGGTTCTCTTTGTTGTCGCTGAGTCACGAGTTTTTATAACTTCATAACCCCTGACAAGAGGTTCTAAAATTTGGGTTTTTAGTGATTGTGTGACTTTGAAGTGAAGGATATCAACTGATGTGAAGGTTTCATTCAAGGTGGTACCAAGTCATAATGACATTTCTAAGAATAATTATGATGCAATGACATGGCGATGAGGTGAAGAGGCAACATCATCAAGAGTATTCATCTACATTACTGATGGTCGTTGGTGAGACCTGTTCAGATGTCTCCTCGAAAACCCAATGACCTTCCCATCAGTGATACAAAATGGTGTCGGCAGGACGTTGAAGGATGTCTCCTTGACAACCCGATGACCTACCCATCAGTGAGACAATATGGTATCTCCAAGACCTTGAAGAAGGAATATTCGATAGGGTGATGGGAGAATGGATGTTGACTATGGGACTGAGTAAGGTAAGGATGATGTGAAATCATGAAGCAAATGACTAGATGACACGTGGAAGGAAATGATAGTGGATAGTGACATGTGGTGACACGATGGCATGGGGGCCACTTGTCTACAGTGGTGAATGGTATCGACATGACAAACCCATATAGATAAGAGTGGAGTTGATGTCTCTTTGATAGCTCGATGGCTATCTCATTAGTGTGACATTGGTGTATTGATAGGAGTCTGGAAGATGTCCCTTCGATGGAGCGATAAGGTGAAAAGCTAAGTGGGACCCAATAGGAGGGTGACGATGATAGATTGTGATAAAGAAGAATAGGTGGTGAAGAGAAATTAATCGATATGCTAATATGCATCATTGTTGCGAATTACGTGGCAATGATGTGTAGGCTCATGCACTTAAAGGAAATTAATATCAAAGAGAACAGTGTATGTCGGTAAGACTGTAATGAATATCTCTTCAACTGAGCGACATGATGTTAAGTGAATACCCCAAGATCAATGATGGTGATTTGAATGACCACTTATCCAATGGTAATGATTTAGAGACATGACAATGAACGAGGATCATAGGATCATGGTGTGGGAGAAGATCGAAAGCCAGAAATCAAAAGCAGAGATCTGAAACATCTATGATAGTGTGAACAAGGGTTTGGACTACAAACTAACATAGAGGAAGGAATTAATTGGTCCAACTACACTAGTGACCAATGTAAATGAAGATTTTATCTTCAAGATGGTAGCACAGAGAGTCATGTTGATGAAGATCAAATTTGATTGAATGGACAAGAGTATGTATTGAATGCAGACCAGTTTCTAGGGTTTGATAGAGATCCAATTTGGGTAAATTATGTGTAATAGAATTAAATGTTGAAGGGATTGAGGTGAATCAGTAACTTACTAAAGAAGGAAGCAGGTGTGAGAAACCCTAACTGAGATCTCAATGTAAGTAATGAAAATAGAGATAGAGAGAGTTGCAGTTGATGTGAAATAGGGAGTTGAAGCAGATGACGGTAACAGAGAGTAAAAAATCTACATATACATGAAGTTCATTATAGTGGTGTGAGAGTGAACAAAGAGAGAAGTGTAATGTACTGAAATAATGCATTATAGGTTTTCCAAAACCAACCTTATGCATATTTGAAAGTGTAAATCTTCAAAGCTTGTAGCCTCATTGTACTGAGTTGTAGCTCGGATTAGGTGATAGTTATCTCCTTGGAATTATAGCTCCTAAAATAGGGTGTAGCAGCATCCTTGAAGTTGTAGCTTCTAAACATGGAGTTGAAGCTTCCTTAGAGTTGTAGCTCTTAAAAGTGTAACTGAACTTCATTACTTGTGAGGCTGGATTAGGATAGTAGATCCTATCAGCATTTCTCAACGTGGTTTTTCCCATCTTTGTCTTTCCATGTACATCTGGTGTTATGTGTTGATCTCTCTTGTGCTTGTGAGTATTATATATATTCATGCTTTAAACTGCACATTTGAGTTTTTAAGGTTAAGTCTACAAAAGGTCTCTTTGAATTAAAAGTTTTAATATCTACTAATTCATCCCCCCTCTCAATAGATCATTGTGTTCTAACAATTGGTATCAGGGCCCTAGGTTCCCTAGGAGAAGCTTAATCAGCTTAGGTAGATCTTAGATAGGTGAACACAATGGCATGTCAGGAAGGTTCAAGCAAGCCACCTAGATTTTATGGAACAAACTATGCTAAGTGGAGCTCATTGATGAAAGGATATTTAGGTTCTCTTGGACTTGATGTTTGGATGTTAGTCAAGAACAAGTATACTATTGCTACTGCTCCTCCTACTCATGTTGTAGGAAAGAAGGATTATGAGAATAATGAGAAAGCTTGGTTTGCCATTATAAAAAAAAAATTTGATTCAGTGCATAGCAAAGTTATGTATTGTGAAACAGCTTATGATATTTGGGAGAAGTTGAATAATATCTATGAAGGAGACACCAAGGTGAATTTGGAAAAGCTACAAGTGCTGCGAGCTAAATTTGAAAGTTTACAGATGACTGAAGAAGAGAAAATTGCAGACTATCTTCTGAGAGTTGATGATATAGTGAATGTCATTAGAGGATATGGTGTGGAAGTAAAAGAAGATGTTGTGCTAAAAGTTATGAGATCTATGACAACTAAATATGATTCCAAAATTTCTGCTATTGAAGAAGGAAGAGAAGTTGATAAACTCACTCTAGATGAGCTACATGGTATATTTATCACCTATGAGATGAGGATGTTTGGTGTCAAATCTTCTAGGAGAGAAGTTGCATTTAAGATTGCTAAAAAAGGAAATGATAAAGAAGAAAAGAAAGACAAGGTTGCAGTCGTTGTTTTAGACATTGAAGAAATTGATGAAGAAGAAGCAAACTTCATAAGAAGACTAAGGAGAGGATCCAGAAAATATAAAGGTAATCTTCCTTTAAAATGATTTAACTATGGTAGAGTAGGCCATTTTGCTTCTAAATGTCCTTATGATAAAGTGGATAACTCTAAACAAGAAGGAGATAGTAAAAAGAAGAAATAGTTTTATCCTAAAAGAAGGAATTATGGGAAGAAGAAGAAGAGTATATGCATTCAAGAAGATAGTGATTCTTCTAATGCTAGTGATAGTTCAGATGAGGATCAAGATCAAGCTTTCATTGTGAGAGAAACTGAGAAATAATTTCTCTTCATGGAAAATACAACCCAGGATTAGAAGGATGAACAAGTTAAGGACTCACATAAAGAAGAAGAGGAAGCAATTGTTGATCTTGAGGGAGAATTATTATTAATCTTGAAGACCTTGATGAGTAAAGAGAATATGATGATATTAAGAGAGAAAACAAGAAATTGAAAAAGAATGCTCAAAAGGAGAATGATAAGCTAACTCAAGAACTAGAGGAATCGAATCAGTTGGTTGTAAATCTAAAACTTCAAGTTGAGGAAGCTAAAAGACGAGAAAAAGTAGTGAATTCTAAACTAGAATCTAGAATGGAGAGATGTGTGGAGTTATAAGCAGAAGTAGTTGCTTTGAGAAAAGAATTGGAAAAATCTAAGGAGAAAATTAATAAGGGTCTGAAATTAAAAGGTGCTACTGATATTCTTGATGATTTTTTGAGTACGCAAATACCAACTAATAAGGAGAAATCGGGCTTAGGACTTGAGAAAGGAAAGAATTCATCTGTTGATGCCTCTACAAAGCTCTGTGAAATATTTAAATCAGAAGAAAAATAAGCCCTCAATGGTGAAAAATATAACAAAGGAGAAGCATTTGAAGGTGAAAAGAAGTCAGCTATGGTTGAGAAATATGATAAAGAGAAGAAGTCGAGTGAAGACAATAAAGTTAACAAGATAGTCCCTGATCAACAAAAGAAGAAGTAGAATACTAATAGAACAGAGAATGATGGTTTCACAAGAGTACACTATCCAAGGAGACCTAGAAAAAGAAAATCTCCTCATCTAGCTAAAGGAAACATCATGATCAGGTACTCATCATACTTCAATGGCCATTTTAATACTTGTAACAATTTTGATCATAGGGCTAGAGATTGTAAAGTCATTCCAAGGAGAAATACAAATTTTATAATTAAAAATTCATTTGCTCCTTTAGTTGATATGAATGTAGTTTGTTTCAATTGCAACAATTTTGGTCATGTAGCTAGAAATTGTAGAGAAAAATTTGTAAGACCAAATGCTCATTCTGAGAAGAAGAAAAAAACAACTCCCAAAGCTAAAAAGAAAACTAAAGCCTCTGAGGAAAAGCAAGAAAAAGAAGTAAATAAACCTAAGGTATGGAAGGAAGAAGGGAAGAATCCTACCCAATTGATGATTGTGCAGACAACATTGCATACAAAGGAACAAGATTTATGGGTAATTAATAGTGGTTGCTCCAAGCACATGACTGGAGATAAAAAGAAATTCATTAAACTTTAAATGAGAAAAGGAGGATCAGTAAGCCTAGGTGATAATATTGCTGTCAAGATTCATGGTAAAGGAATCTTGAGCATAGATGGGAAGAACAAAACTAAAGATGTGCTCTATGTTGAAGGTCTAAAACATAATATTCTTAGTTCCAACCAAATGTGTGATAATGGATACAAAGTTTTATTCAATTCTGAAGGTTGCAAGATAAGAAAGAATGGTAAAACAATTGCTCAAGGTGTAAGGATCGACAATAATCTATACAATCTTAGTGATGTACAAGGCCAAACATTTTTGATCAGCCAAGCAGAGGAGATTTGGTTATGGAATAGAAGACTAGACAATGTAAACTTTGAAAATCTAGTAAAAATAAGTTCAAAAGGTTTGGTAAGGAATATGCCTAAGATTGCAAAGCCTGAAAAATACAATCTGTCAAGGATGTCAATAGGGAAAGCAAACAAAGTTTAAGTTTCCTATGAAATATTATTCAACTACAATGCCCTTGGAGATAATTCATACTAATTTATGTGGTCCTACAAGGACAAGAGGGCCGATTGGTGAGAGATACTTTATGCTGCTAATTGATGACTACACTAGAATGGAATGGCTCATGTTTCTAAAGGAGAAAGCAAAAGTGTTTGAGAAGTTCAATCTATTTAGAAAATTGGTAGAAAAGGATATTGGAAGGAAAATTACATGTCTCTGTTCAAGCAGAGGTGGAGAATTTATGTCTAGTGAATTTAAGGAGTATTGTGAAGATCATGGAATCAAGTGATAGTATTCTACCCCAAGAAGTCCACAGCAAAATGGAGTGGTGGAATGAAGAAATAGAATTGTGAAAGATATGGCTAGAGCAATGTTAAATGAGTCCAATGTAGCAGATACTTTTTGGAAAGAAGTTGTACATACAATAGTACATATTCAAAACAAAGTTCTTATAAGACCTAATAGTGGCATGACTCCATATGAATTATGGTTTGGAAGGCTTGCATCTATCAAGCATTTTAAGGTGTTTGGTACCAAATGATACATTAAGTGTGAAGATGACAACTTGGGAAGCTTTAATTCAAGATGTGATGAAGGGATATTCTTAGGATATTCCAATCAAAGCAAAGCCTACAAGTGTTATAATAAGAGACTGCATAATATTGTGGAGAGTATAAATGTCAAGGTGGATGAAAAGGCAAATCAAGGTAAGTCTAGCAAAAATAAACTTGAAATTAAATCAAAAGATGATGATATAGGTGCAGCAGTTGAAGAAGAACAAGGAAAAGAAGAGTATATTGAATAAATGGTTGAACAAGCCCCTACAAAATATGTACAAAAAGATCATCCTACAGATCAAATACTTGGTGATAAGAATGAAGGTGTACGAACAAGAAGAAAACTTGCTAAGGAAAAGGAACAAGTGAACTTTGCACTCTTCTCTTAGATTGAACCAAAAAAATTTGATGAAGATAGTAAGGATAAGAGCTGGATATAATCAATGGAAGAGAACTTGATTAGATTGAAAAGAACAAAACATGGGAATTAGTTTCTAGACCATCAAGCAAGAATGTAATTGGTACCAAATGGGTGTTCATAAATAAGCTGAATGAAGATGGTTCTATGGTCAGAAACAAAGCAAGGTTAGTGTGCAAAGGATATGCACAAGTAAAAGGAATTGATTTTGATGAAACATTTGCTCCTTTTACAAGGTTAGAAGCAATAAGAATGTTCCTTGCATTATCAGTCTACAAAGGATTTAAAGTTTATCAAATTGATGTCAAATTTGCATTCTTGAATGGAAACCTAGAAGAGGAAGTATACATTGAACAACCAGAAGGATTTATGTTGTTAGAAGATGAAGGTTATGTCTGTAGATCAGGAAAATCAACGTATGGTTTAAAGCAAGCCCCAAGGGCATGGTATTCAAGATTGGATCAATATCTACAACAAGAAGGATTCAAGAAATGTTGTGTTGATAGAAATTTGTATCTCAAATTTGAAGGTAAGCATATGATCATTGTTTTAATGTATGTAGATGATATTATATTTGGTGGTAGTAGTGATAAAATGTGCAAAATATTTGCTACAAACATGCAAGATGAGTTTGAAATGTCGATGCTATGAGAACTCAGATTTTTTCTTGGTTTGCAAATTACACAAACTGATAAGGGTATATTCATTTCTCAAACCAATTATGAAAAAGAAATGCTTAAGAAGTTTGGCATGGAGGATTGTAGACCAATCAGTACTCCCACGATTACTTGCTGCAAGTTGAGCAAATTAGATGAGTCATTTGATGCAGATCAGATTTTGTATAGATCAATGATTGGAATTTTGTTATATTTAACTACATTTAGGCTAGATA
This sequence comes from Sequoia sempervirens, assembly GCA_007258455.2. Classification (NCBI taxonomy): domain Eukaryota; kingdom Viridiplantae; phylum Streptophyta; class Pinopsida; order Cupressales; family Cupressaceae; genus Sequoia; species Sequoia sempervirens. Next base: position 131,067,060 of record VDFB02026320.1, on the reverse strand, counting down.
TAATGCAAGAAGTTTGTGTGGTAGAAAGGTTTTAGTCTACCCCAAAGGAATCTCATGTCAATGCAGTGAAAAGAATTCTTAAATACATCAAAAGCACTATTGATTATGGGTTGTGGTACCCCAAGTGCAATGATTTCTCACTAATAGTGTATACAGATGCAGATTGGGTAGGAAGTATGGATGACATGAAGAGTACTAGTGGTGGAGCATTCTTCTTGAGGAACAAATTGGTTTCCTAGATGAGAAAAAAGAAAGAGTCTATCACTCTTTCTACTACAGAAGTAGAATATGTTATTGCAGTTGCATGTTGTACACAGGTCTTGTGGATGAAACAGACGTTAAAAGACATCAAAGTGGAATACAAAGAGCCTATCTCTATTCTTTGTGATAATTCTAGTGCCATTAATATATCACAGAATCCAGTGATGCACTCCAAAACCAAGCATATATCAATCAAGTATCACTTCATCAGTGAGAAGGTTGCAGATAAGGAAGCCAACATGGAGTATGTTCCCACCAAGGAACAAGTGGTTGACATATTTACAAAGCCTCTTCCTACAAAGTGGTTTGAATACTTGAGGAAAAAGTTGGGAGTAGTTTCTCCCACCTCATATCACTAAACATTAGTGATAGGGAATATATCTAGGGGTAGCTTCATTGACCATTTATTGGACCCTAGTTAAGCATAATGTGATCAAGTCAGGTAAAATGTTGTTTTACAAATTTCTAACGACTTGAGGGTTATAGCAAATGTCAAATTTCAGCATTTCCTCAGGGGGAGTGTACCATTTTCCATTGATGTCAAAGGGGGAGAAAAATCTAAATGTGGAGAAATGTGAAGCATGCTAAGAAGAGAAGAAACATATGTCACAGGGGGAGTTGTTATGTTGTGAGAATAGTCAGGTTGGTACAGAGCTACAATGTTATATCTTGTATGAGTGTTTCAAAATTTTCCATCAATGCCAAAGGGGGAGATTATTGGCATATAGTTGTCATTGATGTCAAAAGGGATCAAAGGAGAAGTGGAGATGATCCTATGTAGAAGCATATAATATTTTCATTGATATCAAAGAGGTGGATCATAAGGGTGTAAAACCTGATCCTAGGAGAGATTTTTTTAGCAGTGTTCAATAATGTCATGGCAGTATCAGATGTGAGGTGAAGTGACCATGCAAGGAAGAAGGATGTGCAAAGGTAGCATAGGGGTCATGAAGGTATCAGAAAGGTGATGAGTTAGGTCATGCAAAGGAGATAAGTTTGAATTGAAGTGAAATGCATGATGACAAAAAATGTTTGTGAAAGATGTATGGTTCAGTTTCTTGGCACACTAGTATTGTGGTTGGTGAAAGTTGCATAATTCTGTAAATATTGAAAAATTGCCTATATGTTGTATTATTTTCATACAATATTTACACTATGTTGCAAAATGTTTTTCTGATAACTTAAAAGAAAAATCCAATGGCAGGAAATATTTTTCCTAACCTAAGTCGTGGGGTTCTAAAGTTTCATAACCTAAGTCGCGGGGTTCTAAAGTTTCATAATCTTCTGACTTAGAGACCTTGAGGTTCTCTTTGTTGTTGGTGAGTCATGAGTTTTTAGAACTTTGTAACCTCTGAAAAGAGGTCCTAAATTTTATCTTTTTTAGCGATTGTTTGACTTTGAAGCGAAGGATATCAAGTGATGTGAAGGTTTCATTCAAGGTGGGACCTAGTCATAATCACGTTTTTGAGAATGATTACAATGCAGTGACATGGCGATGAGGTGGGTAGGTGATATAATCAAGATTCTTCATTGGTGTGACTGATGGTCATCTGCGAGACCTGTTTGGATGTCTCCTTGACAACCCAATGACCTTCCCATTGGTGAGACAGAATGGTGTCGGCAAAATGTTGAAGGATGTCTCCTTGACAACCCGATGACCTACCCATTGGTGAGACAATATGGTATCTCCAAGATCTTGAAGAAGGTGTCTTCGATAGGGTGATGGGAGAATGGGTGCCAACTATGGGACCCAGTAAGGTAAGGATGACATGCAGTCATGAAGTAAATGACTGGATGACACATTGAAGGAAATGATAGTGGATAGTGACATGTGGTGACATGATGGTGTGAGGGCCACTTGTCTATAGCAGCGAATGGTATCAACGTGACAACCCCATATCGATGAGAGTGGAGTTGATGTATCTTTGATAGCTCGATGGCTATCTCATCAATTCAAAATTGGTGTATCAGTGGGAGTCTAGAAGATGTCCCTTCGAAAGAGAAATAAGGTGAAAAGCTAAGTGGGACCCAACAAGATGGTGATTACAATAGATTGTGATGAAGAAGAATAGGTGGAAAAGAGTGATTGCTCGATATGATAATTCACATCGTTGTTGTGAATTACGTGGAAATGACATGTAATCTCATGCACTCGAAGGTGGTTCATATTGAAGAGAACAGTGGATGTTGGTAAGACTGTAATGAATGTCTCTTCAACTAAGTGACATGATGTTAAGTGAATACCCCAAGATCGATGATGGTGATTTAAACAATTTCTTATCCAATGGTTAGGATTTAAAGACATGATAGTGAATGAGGATCATAGGATCAAGGCGTGAAAGGAGAGGATTAATGGCCAGAATTCAAAAGTAGAGATCTGAAACGACTATGAAAATGTGAACAAGGGTTTGGACTACAAAGCAACATAGAAGAAGGAATTAATTGGTCCAACTGCACTAGTGACCAATGTAAATTAATATTTTATCTTCAAGATGGTGACACATAGAGTCATTTTGATCAAGATCAAATCTGATCAAATGAATAGGAGTATGTATTGAATGCATACAAGTTTCTAGGGTTTGATAGAGATCCAATTTGGGTAATTTTTTTGTAATAGAATTAAATGTTGAAGGGATCAAGGTGAATTAGTAACTTGTTGAAGAAGGCATTAGGTGTGAAAATCCCTAACCAAGATCTTGATGTAAGTAATGAAAAGAGTGAGAGTTGCAGTTTATGTGAAACAAGAACTTGAAGCAAATAACTGTAATAGAGAGTAAAAAATCTGTATATACATGAAGTTGGTTACAGTGGTTAGAGTGAACAAAGAGAGAAGTGTAATGTACTGAAGTGATGCATTATAGGTTTTGTTGAACCAACCTTATGTATATTTGAAATTGTAAATCTTCATAGGTTGTAGCCTCATTGTACTGAGTTGTAGCTCAGATTAGGTGATAGTTATCTCCTTGGACTTATAGCTCCTAAAATAAAAGTAGCAACATCCTTGAAGTTGAAGCTTCTAAATAGAGAGTTGAAGCTTCCTTAGAGTTGTATCTCTTAAAAGTGTAACTAAACTTCATTGCTTGTGAGGATGGATTAGGACAGTAGATCCTAGCAGCATTTCTCACTGTGGTTTTTCCCATCTTGGGTTTTCCATGTACATCTGATGTTATGTGTTGATCTCTCTTGTGCTTGTGAGTATTATATCTATGCATGATTTGAATTGCACATTTGCTTTTTTAAGGTTAAGTCTACAAAAGGTCTCTCTGAATTAAAATTTTTAATATCTATTGATTCACCCCCCTCTCAGTAGATCATTGTGTTCTAACAGATCTGATATGTGGTCAAATTCAACCAATGATTCCATATGTGTTAGTTCCAATTTCCTCAGAGGGTGATACATATGGAGTAGTCTAAGATAACTTAACCACCATTTCTCAACCCACTCCTTTGACTTGCACTCATACCAGGCTTCCATTGTACATGAAGAATAAAAGCATGCCATCTTCCACATATAGATACTCCATGAACCTGCATTTGAGCTAAGGAAAGAGTGTGGCTCACTCAATCCTATCAATGTACAATAATCCTCATATGGTACAATGTTATTATCATCCATCAACCAAAATAATCTACAAATTGAAGACTTACCTTCATTACCTGGACCCATCAAAGCATTACACCACTCAATGATTGATTTTGTATCTATCAAATTTGCATTATCTTTATAATTAACTCTTCTCGTGCTAATGCTATTTTGACACATGCTCCTACACCATCATGCTCCCCCTTTCCATGCCCTTCTTCACAAAAGTTTCACATATGTTGAACACCTGTAATGACATGCATCCTGCTCAACCAATAGAACATGCATGAATTCTTGAACTATGATGCATAGTTATCTAACCATATTATATGTTAACCATATGTTATGCCCCTCTGATCCAAATCACTGTAGAACAACTAGAAGCAACCTTGCATGAAATTTGGAGAATTTGTCTAATCATCACTAATATAAAAGTGGTACTCCCTCAATACCTTCCTTTGTTCCTATGTACTATTAGTTTCATGAAAGAATGCTATGTGCACAAATATAGAAACCTATGTTGAGTTTTAATACTATGACTGCACCTCATGTTGTGGTTGTAAAGTGTAGTTCTCTACAAATTTGACCACTGAAACTATGCTACCAACTAGAAAGGTGTCCTTGCATAACTTGAATTGCAAGTTCAACCATCAAGGTCTATCGGTATGCCTTGCATACTCATACACTATACTGTCATGAAATGCAGACATAAATAGATACACTGAAATATTTTGAATAACCAAATCACACCTTTTTTCTTGATTACCATCTTTTCTAACGTATGCCACTATTTTATACTTCCCAAACTCTACTAGTTGTTTTCCCACTACATGTTTTATTTCCATATATTGACATACAAGCATACATTGCAAGCCACTGCAATGCTAACATGAACCATCCAAGCATATTTTCTTGTAGAATATTTGGCCATCCTCTCTTTCACATAATTTTTTTTATAAGAACTCTCTTGAAGATGTTGGTGGGGCATGTATGCCACAATCCTGCAAACATTGTTTGTATGCAAATTTAAACATATAGAATGATAAACATCATAATGCTTAGAGAATCCAATATGTAATCTACAGCAACAAGTAGTGCATGTGTGATTTATCTTGACATAAAAATATTTAAGCATTTCAAAACATCTTTGATAAATTTGAATTTGAGGATAATCCTCTTGAAATTTATGAAAAAATTGGGTTTGAGTCGTATCCAAAAAATGCTTTGGATGTGTGTCACGATTCTGACTACCGATTCTCCTTCTTACCACATCCCTCTGATTCATAGATGGAATTGTGTTATTCTTCCAATAGACTTCAATTAGTGTTCTCAATGCTTCAAAAATTGGTTTATCTTTTCGTGGGAATCTCCCCAAGAATTCCCATAATTCATTTTAATCAGTGCCCTCAATTCTTTAGTTCCTTTGAACAGATCTTGATAAAGTTTTTCTATTAATTCTCAATTGTTGACTTGTCTTTCTAATGAGACGAGATCTCCTTGTTCGACTACTTACCAAAGTCAATGTAATGACATGTCAGGTGACATAACTATCCTTGGAGTGTGAGGTCTCACCTACACTCTCATAAGCATCCATTAGATTCTTCAAAATAGTATTTTCACTTGAAGCATTCAATGTTCTCAACCCAAGAAACTTCATGATGTTTCTATACTGTATACCTCACATCATTTCAACAAATAGTTGACATCTTGCGGTCTCATTTATCCTTTCAAAGATCAATTTCCAAATCTTATCAGCATATCTTCTACAAGTGCATTCTAGAATCTTACCTTCCATTGGCTGCGAAATATTCTCATCAATATTAATTAAATACTTTGGATTTTTATGCAAAATTCTAGGTGGTGTTCTCCTAGGTACATACATCTCCACATTAGGAATTTCGTCAATGTTTAAGTGAGATGGGCTAGATTGTATACATTTGATCGAGGGTGGAATAGACGACATACCTTGAGGTTGACATGGGGATGATGGCATACCTACTTTGTCACTTGAGATGTGGTGGATGGTGTCCCTCTATATTCACTTGCAGTAGATAGTGTCCCTCCATATTTACTTGTGGTAGATGGTGTCCCTCGATATTCACTTATGGTTGATGGTGTCCCTTTGTATTCACTTGTGGTAGAGGGTGTGTCTCCAACTATGATATTCAAATATATCTAAGCATGATGCTTTCGCATTCACACCCTTTGTGCTGCCACTTCCTTTTCTCTTTTTGATGGTTAAGGTTCCTCTTCAATTGGCTTGTTTTCATCAGTCTATCCAATTTCTTCTTCTAACGATATCCCCTCATCAATTCTTTTTTATTTTCTTTATTAGTTTCATACTTTTCCTCTATTGGTTTATTCCTTCTTCGTTTCCTCGACATGACAGATAATTATACCTGTAGCATGATAATGAGACAAATATTAATTCCTAAAAAATGAATCCATACAAATAAATGAAATATATGTCATTCAAGACTTCATACAAAATACTTACAATCTTCCTATAGAAGGGTTTTTCTAGCATAGATAAATTTCACATGAATTTTTGGATGGAATTCCTTAAATAAATTTGGTCATGTGGCATGCCATGATTGAAAGATAGGCTCAAAATGGAAGCATGGACAAGGCATGTGAATTGTTTGAAAATAATTTTTTGGTAGACATGTATGCAAAATGTGGTACCCATGACAAGCTAGTGAGCTCACTAGCTTGTCAATTTGCTAGGGTTGATAAGGTAGGGGTAGCTTGAAAAAATAAATCATAGAAATGGGGTCTCATATGAGGCATTTTTTCAAGCTGCCCCTACC
>VDFB02026320.1:131036835-131060306 GCA_007258455.2 Sequoia sempervirens | reverse complement strand
AGGTCTCAAGTCAAGAACGTAAGCAAAATTTTCCATGCCACTCTTGGCAAGTTTTGGGGCCATTCTAGGAGCTCTAAGTGCCTCAAATCCAACTCAAAAGATTTTTAGGTGCAAATTTGGGAAACTAAAACTGCAATATCTTTCAACCCATGAATAGAAAATAAAAACCATAAATTTAGAATTTTATTATGACAAAAAAGGTATCCAAAAATGTAAAACATCTGAAAACTAAGAAACTTGAAATTTAACTATTTTTGGGTGATGCAAGATTTCCCTTACACCACTAGATGCTCCTGCATCACATTTTTTCAAATAACTCACCTCCTTTTTTATGCTACCATATTTTCCATACACATCTACCAAATAATTTTATCAAACTACTCACTTCCTTGCTGCTATGGCTAAAATCCTAAAATGGGTGCTTTCCAACAAACTATGGATGCTTGGAAAAAATCTTTCAAATCATAATAGTAAGCAATAGTATAGACAAGGAAGTGAGTAGTTTTAAAAAATCCCTCAAAGAAATGTTGTCTCATAGTGATAGAATGGCATTCCATCACCATGTGACCACATTTCTTTGAAGCATTTTTTCAAATAGCTCACCGCCTTTTCTATGCTACCACATTTTCCATAAATTTATACCAAAGCATTTTATCAAACTACTCACTTGCTTGTTGATATGGCTAAAATCCTAAAAAAGGTGCTTTCCAACAAACTATGGATGCTCGAAAAAAATCTATCAAAGAATAATAGTAAGCAATAGCATAGACAAGGCAGTGAGTAGTTTGAAAAAAATACCTTGAAGAAATATAGTATCACGGTGATGGAATGCCATTCCATCAACATGAGACCACATTTCTTTGAGGAATTTTTTTCAAATAGCTAGCTGCCTTTTCTATGCTACCACATTTTCTATACATGTCTACCAAATCATTTTATCAAACAGTTCATTTCCTTGTTGCTATGGCTTAAAATCCTAAACAAGGTGTTTTCCAACAAGCTATGGATAGGGCAAATAGTAAGCATGATTGTAAGAAATAAATAGTTTTATAAGTACTCAACATTTTGTTCATTATCTGATACATTATAAGCCATCACGTGCATCACTATTGTAGTTTTCATGATTGAATAATTTGTTGTTTTATTTTCAGATGTTTAGAGGGAAATGGAACTCGGTGTTTCTACTACTATAGACTCCTTGATGCCTCTCACGGAGGTATGTGGCAGATTACTAAATTTCAATTTACATTCATTGTTATAGTTGTTAGTTAGTGAAAAATCAAACCATTATTGATTCATAGTTTAATTTCACTTTGGATGGTTTCTACAAGCCTTCAACACACCACAGCATGGGAATGCAAATATTTCCCTTGAGGAGAGTGATCGTCAAATGGCGGTAAGTGATTATTTTGATAAATATATCATTTTTTATAATTTAATTTCTATATATTAATGTCTTTACTTGTTATTGTAACTGATAAGGCTTGACCAAGAACTAAACCCTGGGAGGAGCACCAGGACCACTCCTGGACCTCAAAATAAATGAGTGATAGAATTATCAACATCCGACCGACAAGCAAAGGGAAAATTTTTATTTCGAGAGAATGAAGGGAAATGAGTTTTGATTCTAGGGCCCTTTTTTGTATGCCTATATGGAATTTTTGGACATATTTTGTATTGCATATATTTGACATTGTATGCCTATATGGCATTCTTGTAAGCCTATATCGCTATTTTGTATATATATTATACTTATATTGACATATATTGATGTATGCCTACATGGCTATTTCGTTAATACAAATCTTTTTATCGATGGTGTCCATTTTTGCATTATAAATCCACGTTTCAATAGATATGAGTTATGTGTATTCAAGTGTATATTTTACAACTTACATGTATACTTTGTGACTTATGTGTTTTCATGCATGTATACCTTGTATTCATGCATATACTTTGTATTAATGTGTATACTATGTATTCATGTGTATACTTCAAGGCTTACTTGTATTTGAGTACTTTTGCTTCACTTATTCACATGTATGCTTGACTTATTCATGTGTATACTTATTAATTGGTTAGCCATAGCATTTCTCATTGATGTCCTTCATGGTTTGGCTTGAATATTTATTGATTGATGCTAAACAACTTTATTAAGAAACCCCTTTGATATGTTTATATGTTCATCGGATCAATGGATATAAATCTACCCAAAGCTTTCCCAATACTTTGAAAGTAGTAATCCACCCAAAATTGCAATGGGAGATAAGGAAAATGAACCCACATAGGCATAACTGAATAAAATACAGTTCACCCTTCATAGCTTGGTGAAACCATTTCCAAACTTAGATCTTAAAGAGAAAGAAGAATTATGATCTATATAATATAGAATTAGTACCCACTTTGATCACTATAAAATTTTCAACCATGGGATTATCATGCTTTTTCAAATTTGGTAAGAAGACTTATTTAAGATCCTTGAGCAATGTATTTTCTAGTGCTCCCTTTTTCTTACATATCTAAATTTATTTTAATTCAAATAATTCCATCAAATGCTTTATCTAAAAGCAAAAAAATGTTTTCAATTGGTATTCCATGAGATGTTTCATAAAAATATTCCAGTATATTTAATGTTTTGATTGGAACAACTCAATTAAACAAATGATACATAATCTTCACAACACTTGCAAAACATAATTTATTCATAGTAGATGATGAGTAGTTAACTTTTTGACACATTATCATACAAACATTTATCTTCAATAGTCTTTAAACATTTTCATAGCATAATCCTCATAGTACATAATGAATTGTTATGTTCTTGATCCATCACCATATAAACACATCGAAAGATGTATATGTCAACTTTTTGCAATATTATTTCCTATATAGGAAATGAACTTTGGAGAAAGCATTATAATATATAATACAAATAAGAAATGGACTTGGGTGAAAAAATTATTTTTCACACCAAATAATAAATGTACGTGAGAGAATCACTTGTTTCTCTTAGACTCCAATTTTGAAGCATAGCAAATCATTTCAAATGAAAATGACAAAATGTTTCACAACCAAAGTTATTAATTAAGGAAAAAATAAAATATTGCCAAGTTCCACCATTGAAAGCATTTTCAATTGGTTGTATATTGTTGTAAGGGAAAGGAGGATAATTAAAAAATGTCTTTCCCTTGCTAGACTTGAGGATGATCATATGATTTTGGTGTGGAAAACTCAAACTTGTCAATTGTCATGTGAATGTATCTCTTTTTTATTGTTTTGCATGTCATCATAAGGGATCGAGTCGGTTGAACGTAGCTTGGAGCGATTCAGTGTGTTGGGTGTGAAAGAGGACCATGCCTACCATAAACATACCCATTTGGATGTGTTGGAACAATCCATTTGGTCACACGAATTGTAGAATTAAAGATGCACCACTTTGCAACTTTACACTGCTTACATTTGATACTTTTTCCATCAAGTGAAAACTGGACACCACACCAAAATGACTATGAGATTAAAAAAACTAATAGAGGTTATTTTAGAGGGGCCATACATGATTCCATAGGCTCAAAAAAATATTTCATAAGCATTACGCTTTTCAAGTACTAGCCCATCAAATATTGTAGTCATTTTAAACTTTGGACTCTCAAGCGATCGAACCAGTTGAACGTAGCTCAAAGTGATTCAGCATGTTTGGGTGTGAAATAGGACCATTCCTAATATAAAATTACCCATTCCTATGTGTTGGAATAGTTCATTTAATCACATAGGTTGCAAAATGAAAGTTGTGTCACTTTGCAACTTTACACTGCTTGCATTTGACACTTTTCCATCAAGTGAAAATTGGACACCACAGGAAAAAAAAACTCTGAGATAACAAAAACTAAGAAAGGTTGTTGTAGAGGGGCCCAATGAAATCTAGTATGCTTAGACAAATATTTTGTAAGCATTACATTTTTTGAGTAATAGTTCGTCAAAGATTGTAGCCATTTTGCACTTTGAACTCTTAAGGTATCAAGTCGGTTGAAAATAGCTTGAAGTGATTCGACATGTTTGGGTGTGAAAGAGAAGCATGCCTAGCATAAACGTACCCATACGAATACGTTGGAATAGTCTATTTGGTCACATGAGTTGTAGAATGAAAGTTGCACCACTTTGCAACTTTACACTGCCTACATTTGACACTTTTTTCCATCAAGTGAAAAATGGACACTATGGGAAAATGACTCTAAGATAATAAAAACTGAGAGGTTATTATAGAGGGGCCCAACACAATCCCATAGGATTAGATAGAGATTTTGTAAGCATCACAATTTTTGAGCAATAGCTCATCAAAGATTGCAGCCATTTTTCACTTTGGACTCTTAAGGGATTGAGTCGGTTGAACATAGCTCAGAGTGATTCGACATGTTTGGGTGTGAAAGAGGACCATTCCTAGCATAAACGTACCCATTTGGATGTGTTGGAATAGCCCATTTGGTCACATGAGTTGTAGAACAAAAGTTGCAACACTTTACAACTTTACACTACTTGCAATTGACACTTTTTCCATCAAGTGAAAATTAGACACTACGAGAAAATGACTCTAATATTAAAAAATGAGAGAGGTTATTGTAGAGGGGCCCAACATGATCATGTAGGATTAGATAGAGAGTTTGTAAGCATTACGATTTCTGAGTAATAGCCCGTCAAAGATTGTAGTCATTTTACACTTTGGACTCTTAAGAGATTGAGTCAGTTGAATGTAGCTCGGAGTGATTCGGCATGTTTGGGTGTGAAAGAGAACCATGCCTAGCATAAACGTACCCATTCATATGTATTGGACACTTTACAACTTTACACTGCTTGCATTTGACACTTTTTCCATCAAGTGAAAACTAGACACCATGGGAACATGACTCCAAGATAACAAAAATTGGGAGAGTTTATTGTACAGGGGCCCAATGTGATCTCATAGGCCCAAACAGAGAGTTCATAAGCATTACAATTTCTGAGTATTAGCCCGTCAAAGATTGCATCCATTTTTCACTTTGGACTCTTAAGGGATCGAGTTGATTGAACATAGCTCGAAGTGATTCAACGTGTTTGGTTGTGAAAGAAGACCATGCCTAGCGTAAACGTACCCATCTGAATGCATTGGAACAATCTATTTCGTCACAAGATTTGCAGAATGAAATTTGCATCACTTTGCAACTTTACGCTACTTACATTTGACACTTTTTCCATCAAGTGAAAATTGGACACCACGAAAAAATAACTCTAAGATAAAAAAAAGTTGAGATAGGTTATTATATAGAGGCCCAACATGATCCCATGGGCTTAGACAAATAGTTTGTAAGCATCATGGTTTCTGAGTAATAGCCCATCAAAGATTGTAGCCATTTTGCACTTTGGACTTTTAAGGGATTGATTCGGTTGAATGTAGTTCGGAGTGATTCAACATGTTTGGGTGTAAAAGAGGACCATGCATAGTGTAAACGTACCTATCTAGATGCATCAGAATAGTTTTTTTGGTCACATGAGTTGCAGAACGAAAGTTGTACCACTTTGCAACTTTACATTGCTTGCATTTGACACTTTTTCTATCAAGTGAAAACTAGACACCATGGGAAAATGACTTCAAGATAACAAAAACTAAGAGAGGTTATTGTAGAGGGGCCCATGATCCCATAGGCTCAGAAGAAAAGTTTGTAAGCATCATAATTTCCAAGTAATAGCTCGTCAAAGATTGTAGCCATTTTTCACTTTAGACTCTTAAGGGATCAAGCTGGTTGAACGTAGCTCAGAGTGATTTGGAATTTTTGGGTGTGAAAGAGGACCATTTATAGCATAAAAATACCCATTTTGACATGTTGGAATAGTTTATTTAGTCACATGAGTTACATAATGAAAGTTACACAACTTTGCAACTTTATACTACTTGCATTTGACACTTTTCACATCAAGTGAAAACTGGACACCACAGGAAAATAACTCTGAGATAAAAAAAAAAATTGAGAGGTTATTATAGAGGCGCCCTACATGATCTTGATGCCTCTAACAGAGATTTTGTAAGCATCACGGGTTTTGAGTAATATCACATTGAAGATTGCAGCTATTTTGCTCTTTGGACTCTTAAGGGATCAAATCGGTTGAACGTAGCTCGGAATGATTCGGAATGTTTGGATGTGAAAAAGGACCATGATTAGTGTAAATGTACCCATCGAGATGCATTGGAACAATATTTTTGGTCACATGAGCTGCAGAACAAAAGTTGCACCACTTTGCAACTTTACACTGCTTACATTTGACACTTTTCCATAAAGTGAAAACTGGACACCATGGGAAAACGACTCTGAGATAACAAAAACTGAGATAGGTTATTGTAGAGGTGCCCTACATGATCTTGATTCCTTAGGTGAAATTTCTATAACTGACAAAGTCTACGGATAACAGGTTGTCAAATATTGCTACCCTTTTGCAATTTGGACTGTTAAGGGATTACGCTGCATGAATTACAAATGTTTGAGGGAAGCAATAAATAGGCACTAGGGAAGTAGATACCAAACCCAATTACAAATGTTTGAGGGCAGACATGAATTTTTAGTTGGAAAACATGTGTTAAGAACTTGTGGGGTACTTGAGTTAATTCATGCTACTTGAACAACATCTAACAAGTCATACATGCTTCTATTACTTGTAAATGTGATTATTTTAATGACATGTTGACATTATTTTATGACATTATGAAAAAAAATGTTTACAAATTGAACTTCTTAAATGTTTATGTGAATAGATGGTATGTTATATTGATATTGATATATAATCATTACATTGATTTATTTTAATAAATGAAGTTTTTATAATAATTTATTCAATTGGTGCTAGTTATAATAGGGACAGAATAACAGAAGAAAAAAAATGATTGGTAACCATCAATAGTTATTAAACTCACTATATTAATAATATAATGTTTACAATAAAATGAGATTTATTTGGTAGTCGTAATTCTTATGTTTGTGCTACAATTGTCTAATATGCTTCATACACCAATATGACACCCAAGTGCTTGTATTTGTCGTCACAATGCTTTATCAAAACTATCAAGTGGTAATACAAAATCATGAGAAAGAAATCAACCTATGTGAATTCCAACGCCCTACTTAAATCAAATATTGAATCAATGTGCCCCATTTTCATGCACACAAACTCAGCTTATAAGATTCTCTTACAATAACCAAAAATAGGATTCAAGGATTCCTTAGGTACTTCATTCTCATAGATCTTTTAAAATTTCACTCATACATTTAAGATGTTCTTATAATGTCTACATCATGGGTTCTCATGATGAGGTTAACTTCAATTGAATAACTTGAAATTCCCTCACTAAGCTTGACACACACTTTTATAATGTATACACCATAGGTGGTCATCATGACGTTTACTTCAAATGAATAATTTAGTACCATCTGCTAGTCTTAGATTTGGCATATACTTTATAACTATATTTGGGTTTACTAGCTCCCACCTAAACAAAGAAAAGAGATTGTAAATATTAATAATCACATGGTGACATAATCAATTCAAATAAACATGTGATATTTCAATAATATAAAACTTGTGTGCTCAATTATGCAATATCTTATAACTTATCACTAGTCAATCTAGTCCATTGAATATCTTAAAAAGTATTTTTTATATGAATATCAAGCATACCTCCCATCTATTAGGATTAAACTTTAGAGGGTCCTCGAAGTAATGAGGATGAACATGAATAGAAAGTAACCAAACTATTACTTTCCAACCTTTTGGAAACTTGTAACCTGTTATAAAAACAACACAATTTAATCTTCCACTTAGTTTGCTAATCTATTGAGAATATCCTACATAAATGTTTTTTGCATTATTTTGAGAAAAAGTAAAATACCATTGAACTTTGTAACCTTTTCCACAGTTCTAAACATCAAATGTGCTACATTTGCACTTGTCTGATAACTTCATCAATCACCTACATACATGATATAAATATTAGATGATAGCATTGGCATCATACAAATTAATGTGCATACTTACAAATTAATAAGAACCAATGTGCCTACTTACAAATTAATCCAAAAAACAATCCTGGTCTGCTCTACTCTTTATTGTGTCAAGTATTTCCTCATGGTCAGACTCACGCACCTTCCACAAGGTCTTATTCAAAGGTCTACCCCATATTTCATCAAACGAACATTGGATGCCATGACAAGGATTGAGTAATGAATAATCTTCCAATGCATGTCAAGGTCCTGAAATAACCAAACATTAACACTCTTATGTGGGTACCTTCCAAGCCATGTTCCAGTAACAACAACTGAGCCTATAGGGTATTTGATGTTTTCTCCATCTATAACTGGGGCCTCCAATTTCATTGTGGCCTCAACACAATGACACAAGTAATAATCCATTCCCTCTTCATTGTCTTCATCTACAATAACTGCATAAACATGTCCTACAGTGATATGTGTAGCAAATTAGATGAAATTAGTCAACATTACAAATACACTACATAGTAAGATAACAATAGGAATTTCAAAAACTATGCAAGTAGATATATTACCCGGTTGAACTAGATCTTGTTGGCATATAGTTGTCATTGATGTCAAAAGGGATCAAAGGAGAAGTGGAGTTGATCCTATGCAGAAGCATATAATGTTGTCATTGATGTCAAAGAGGTGGATCAAAAGGGTGTAATACCTGATCCTAGGAGAGAGTTGTTTGGTAGTGTTTAGAAATGTCAAGGCAGAAACAAATGTGAGGTGAAGTGACCATGCAAGGAAGAAGGATGTGTAGAGGCAACATAGAGGTCATGAAGGTATCAAAAACATGATGAGTTAGGTCATGCAAAGGAGATAAGTTTGAATTGAAGTGAAGTGCATGATGACAAAAAAAATTGTGAAAGATGTATGGTTCAGTTTCTTGGTACACTAGTACTGTGGTTGGTAAAAGTTGCATAATTATGTAAATATTGCAAAATTGCCTATATATTGTATTATTATCATACAATATTTATACTATGTTGCAAAATATTTTTCTGATAACTCAAAAGAAAAATCCAATGGCAGGAAAAAGTTTTCCTAACCTAAGTCGTGGGGTTCTAAAGTTTCATAGCCTAAGTCACGGGGTTCTAAAGTTTCATAACCTTCTGACTTAGCGACCTTGAGGTTCTCTTTGTTGTCGCTGAGTCACGAGTTTTTATAACTTCATAACCCCTGACAAGAGGTTCTAAAATTTGGGTTTTTAGTGATTGTGTGACTTTGAAGTGAAGGATATCAACTGATGTGAAGGTTTCATTCAAGGTGGTACCAAGTCATAATGACATTTCTAAGAATAATTATGATGCAATGACATGGCGATGAGGTGAAGAGGCAACATCATCAAGAGTATTCATCTACATTACTGATGGTCGTTGGTGAGACCTGTTCAGATGTCTCCTCGAAAACCCAATGACCTTCCCATCAGTGATACAAAATGGTGTCGGCAGGACGTTGAAGGATGTCTCCTTGACAACCCGATGACCTACCCATCAGTGAGACAATATGGTATCTCCAAGACCTTGAAGAAGGAATATTCGATAGGGTGATGGGAGAATGGATGTTGACTATGGGACTGAGTAAGGTAAGGATGATGTGAAATCATGAAGCAAATGACTAGATGACACGTGGAAGGAAATGATAGTGGATAGTGACATGTGGTGACACGATGGCATGGGGGCCACTTGTCTACAGTGGTGAATGGTATCGACATGACAAACCCATATAGATAAGAGTGGAGTTGATGTCTCTTTGATAGCTCGATGGCTATCTCATTAGTGTGACATTGGTGTATTGATAGGAGTCTGGAAGATGTCCCTTCGATGGAGCGATAAGGTGAAAAGCTAAGTGGGACCCAATAGGAGGGTGACGATGATAGATTGTGATAAAGAAGAATAGGTGGTGAAGAGAAATTAATCGATATGCTAATATGCATCATTGTTGCGAATTACGTGGCAATGATGTGTAGGCTCATGCACTTAAAGGAAATTAATATCAAAGAGAACAGTGTATGTCGGTAAGACTGTAATGAATATCTCTTCAACTGAGCGACATGATGTTAAGTGAATACCCCAAGATCAATGATGGTGATTTGAATGACCACTTATCCAATGGTAATGATTTAGAGACATGACAATGAACGAGGATCATAGGATCATGGTGTGGGAGAAGATCGAAAGCCAGAAATCAAAAGCAGAGATCTGAAACATCTATGATAGTGTGAACAAGGGTTTGGACTACAAACTAACATAGAGGAAGGAATTAATTGGTCCAACTACACTAGTGACCAATGTAAATGAAGATTTTATCTTCAAGATGGTAGCACAGAGAGTCATGTTGATGAAGATCAAATTTGATTGAATGGACAAGAGTATGTATTGAATGCAGACCAGTTTCTAGGGTTTGATAGAGATCCAATTTGGGTAAATTATGTGTAATAGAATTAAATGTTGAAGGGATTGAGGTGAATCAGTAACTTACTAAAGAAGGAAGCAGGTGTGAGAAACCCTAACTGAGATCTCAATGTAAGTAATGAAAATAGAGATAGAGAGAGTTGCAGTTGATGTGAAATAGGGAGTTGAAGCAGATGACGGTAACAGAGAGTAAAAAATCTACATATACATGAAGTTCATTATAGTGGTGTGAGAGTGAACAAAGAGAGAAGTGTAATGTACTGAAATAATGCATTATAGGTTTTCCAAAACCAACCTTATGCATATTTGAAAGTGTAAATCTTCAAAGCTTGTAGCCTCATTGTACTGAGTTGTAGCTCGGATTAGGTGATAGTTATCTCCTTGGAATTATAGCTCCTAAAATAGGGTGTAGCAGCATCCTTGAAGTTGTAGCTTCTAAACATGGAGTTGAAGCTTCCTTAGAGTTGTAGCTCTTAAAAGTGTAACTGAACTTCATTACTTGTGAGGCTGGATTAGGATAGTAGATCCTATCAGCATTTCTCAACGTGGTTTTTCCCATCTTTGTCTTTCCATGTACATCTGGTGTTATGTGTTGATCTCTCTTGTGCTTGTGAGTATTATATATATTCATGCTTTAAACTGCACATTTGAGTTTTTAAGGTTAAGTCTACAAAAGGTCTCTTTGAATTAAAAGTTTTAATATCTACTAATTCATCCCCCCTCTCAATAGATCATTGTGTTCTAACAATTGGTATCAGGGCCCTAGGTTCCCTAGGAGAAGCTTAATCAGCTTAGGTAGATCTTAGATAGGTGAACACAATGGCATGTCAGGAAGGTTCAAGCAAGCCACCTAGATTTTATGGAACAAACTATGCTAAGTGGAGCTCATTGATGAAAGGATATTTAGGTTCTCTTGGACTTGATGTTTGGATGTTAGTCAAGAACAAGTATACTATTGCTACTGCTCCTCCTACTCATGTTGTAGGAAAGAAGGATTATGAGAATAATGAGAAAGCTTGGTTTGCCATTATAAAAAAAAAATTTGATTCAGTGCATAGCAAAGTTATGTATTGTGAAACAGCTTATGATATTTGGGAGAAGTTGAATAATATCTATGAAGGAGACACCAAGGTGAATTTGGAAAAGCTACAAGTGCTGCGAGCTAAATTTGAAAGTTTACAGATGACTGAAGAAGAGAAAATTGCAGACTATCTTCTGAGAGTTGATGATATAGTGAATGTCATTAGAGGATATGGTGTGGAAGTAAAAGAAGATGTTGTGCTAAAAGTTATGAGATCTATGACAACTAAATATGATTCCAAAATTTCTGCTATTGAAGAAGGAAGAGAAGTTGATAAACTCACTCTAGATGAGCTACATGGTATATTTATCACCTATGAGATGAGGATGTTTGGTGTCAAATCTTCTAGGAGAGAAGTTGCATTTAAGATTGCTAAAAAAGGAAATGATAAAGAAGAAAAGAAAGACAAGGTTGCAGTCGTTGTTTTAGACATTGAAGAAATTGATGAAGAAGAAGCAAACTTCATAAGAAGACTAAGGAGAGGATCCAGAAAATATAAAGGTAATCTTCCTTTAAAATGATTTAACTATGGTAGAGTAGGCCATTTTGCTTCTAAATGTCCTTATGATAAAGTGGATAACTCTAAACAAGAAGGAGATAGTAAAAAGAAGAAATAGTTTTATCCTAAAAGAAGGAATTATGGGAAGAAGAAGAAGAGTATATGCATTCAAGAAGATAGTGATTCTTCTAATGCTAGTGATAGTTCAGATGAGGATCAAGATCAAGCTTTCATTGTGAGAGAAACTGAGAAATAATTTCTCTTCATGGAAAATACAACCCAGGATTAGAAGGATGAACAAGTTAAGGACTCACATAAAGAAGAAGAGGAAGCAATTGTTGATCTTGAGGGAGAATTATTATTAATCTTGAAGACCTTGATGAGTAAAGAGAATATGATGATATTAAGAGAGAAAACAAGAAATTGAAAAAGAATGCTCAAAAGGAGAATGATAAGCTAACTCAAGAACTAGAGGAATCGAATCAGTTGGTTGTAAATCTAAAACTTCAAGTTGAGGAAGCTAAAAGACGAGAAAAAGTAGTGAATTCTAAACTAGAATCTAGAATGGAGAGATGTGTGGAGTTATAAGCAGAAGTAGTTGCTTTGAGAAAAGAATTGGAAAAATCTAAGGAGAAAATTAATAAGGGTCTGAAATTAAAAGGTGCTACTGATATTCTTGATGATTTTTTGAGTACGCAAATACCAACTAATAAGGAGAAATCGGGCTTAGGACTTGAGAAAGGAAAGAATTCATCTGTTGATGCCTCTACAAAGCTCTGTGAAATATTTAAATCAGAAGAAAAATAAGCCCTCAATGGTGAAAAATATAACAAAGGAGAAGCATTTGAAGGTGAAAAGAAGTCAGCTATGGTTGAGAAATATGATAAAGAGAAGAAGTCGAGTGAAGACAATAAAGTTAACAAGATAGTCCCTGATCAACAAAAGAAGAAGTAGAATACTAATAGAACAGAGAATGATGGTTTCACAAGAGTACACTATCCAAGGAGACCTAGAAAAAGAAAATCTCCTCATCTAGCTAAAGGAAACATCATGATCAGGTACTCATCATACTTCAATGGCCATTTTAATACTTGTAACAATTTTGATCATAGGGCTAGAGATTGTAAAGTCATTCCAAGGAGAAATACAAATTTTATAATTAAAAATTCATTTGCTCCTTTAGTTGATATGAATGTAGTTTGTTTCAATTGCAACAATTTTGGTCATGTAGCTAGAAATTGTAGAGAAAAATTTGTAAGACCAAATGCTCATTCTGAGAAGAAGAAAAAAACAACTCCCAAAGCTAAAAAGAAAACTAAAGCCTCTGAGGAAAAGCAAGAAAAAGAAGTAAATAAACCTAAGGTATGGAAGGAAGAAGGGAAGAATCCTACCCAATTGATGATTGTGCAGACAACATTGCATACAAAGGAACAAGATTTATGGGTAATTAATAGTGGTTGCTCCAAGCACATGACTGGAGATAAAAAGAAATTCATTAAACTTTAAATGAGAAAAGGAGGATCAGTAAGCCTAGGTGATAATATTGCTGTCAAGATTCATGGTAAAGGAATCTTGAGCATAGATGGGAAGAACAAAACTAAAGATGTGCTCTATGTTGAAGGTCTAAAACATAATATTCTTAGTTCCAACCAAATGTGTGATAATGGATACAAAGTTTTATTCAATTCTGAAGGTTGCAAGATAAGAAAGAATGGTAAAACAATTGCTCAAGGTGTAAGGATCGACAATAATCTATACAATCTTAGTGATGTACAAGGCCAAACATTTTTGATCAGCCAAGCAGAGGAGATTTGGTTATGGAATAGAAGACTAGACAATGTAAACTTTGAAAATCTAGTAAAAATAAGTTCAAAAGGTTTGGTAAGGAATATGCCTAAGATTGCAAAGCCTGAAAAATACAATCTGTCAAGGATGTCAATAGGGAAAGCAAACAAAGTTTAAGTTTCCTATGAAATATTATTCAACTACAATGCCCTTGGAGATAATTCATACTAATTTATGTGGTCCTACAAGGACAAGAGGGCCGATTGGTGAGAGATACTTTATGCTGCTAATTGATGACTACACTAGAATGGAATGGCTCATGTTTCTAAAGGAGAAAGCAAAAGTGTTTGAGAAGTTCAATCTATTTAGAAAATTGGTAGAAAAGGATATTGGAAGGAAAATTACATGTCTCTGTTCAAGCAGAGGTGGAGAATTTATGTCTAGTGAATTTAAGGAGTATTGTGAAGATCATGGAATCAAGTGATAGTATTCTACCCCAAGAAGTCCACAGCAAAATGGAGTGGTGGAATGAAGAAATAGAATTGTGAAAGATATGGCTAGAGCAATGTTAAATGAGTCCAATGTAGCAGATACTTTTTGGAAAGAAGTTGTACATACAATAGTACATATTCAAAACAAAGTTCTTATAAGACCTAATAGTGGCATGACTCCATATGAATTATGGTTTGGAAGGCTTGCATCTATCAAGCATTTTAAGGTGTTTGGTACCAAATGATACATTAAGTGTGAAGATGACAACTTGGGAAGCTTTAATTCAAGATGTGATGAAGGGATATTCTTAGGATATTCCAATCAAAGCAAAGCCTACAAGTGTTATAATAAGAGACTGCATAATATTGTGGAGAGTATAAATGTCAAGGTGGATGAAAAGGCAAATCAAGGTAAGTCTAGCAAAAATAAACTTGAAATTAAATCAAAAGATGATGATATAGGTGCAGCAGTTGAAGAAGAACAAGGAAAAGAAGAGTATATTGAATAAATGGTTGAACAAGCCCCTACAAAATATGTACAAAAAGATCATCCTACAGATCAAATACTTGGTGATAAGAATGAAGGTGTACGAACAAGAAGAAAACTTGCTAAGGAAAAGGAACAAGTGAACTTTGCACTCTTCTCTTAGATTGAACCAAAAAAATTTGATGAAGATAGTAAGGATAAGAGCTGGATATAATCAATGGAAGAGAACTTGATTAGATTGAAAAGAACAAAACATGGGAATTAGTTTCTAGACCATCAAGCAAGAATGTAATTGGTACCAAATGGGTGTTCATAAATAAGCTGAATGAAGATGGTTCTATGGTCAGAAACAAAGCAAGGTTAGTGTGCAAAGGATATGCACAAGTAAAAGGAATTGATTTTGATGAAACATTTGCTCCTTTTACAAGGTTAGAAGCAATAAGAATGTTCCTTGCATTATCAGTCTACAAAGGATTTAAAGTTTATCAAATTGATGTCAAATTTGCATTCTTGAATGGAAACCTAGAAGAGGAAGTATACATTGAACAACCAGAAGGATTTATGTTGTTAGAAGATGAAGGTTATGTCTGTAGATCAGGAAAATCAACGTATGGTTTAAAGCAAGCCCCAAGGGCATGGTATTCAAGATTGGATCAATATCTACAACAAGAAGGATTCAAGAAATGTTGTGTTGATAGAAATTTGTATCTCAAATTTGAAGGTAAGCATATGATCATTGTTTTAATGTATGTAGATGATATTATATTTGGTGGTAGTAGTGATAAAATGTGCAAAATATTTGCTACAAACATGCAAGATGAGTTTGAAATGTCGATGCTATGAGAACTCAGATTTTTTCTTGGTTTGCAAATTACACAAACTGATAAGGGTATATTCATTTCTCAAACCAATTATGAAAAAGAAATGCTTAAGAAGTTTGGCATGGAGGATTGTAGACCAATCAGTACTCCCACGATTACTTGCTGCAAGTTGAGCAAATTAGATGAGTCATTTGATGCAGATCAGATTTTGTATAGATCAATGATTGGAATTTTGTTATATTTAACTACATTTAGGCTAGATATAATGCAAGAAGTTTGTGTGGTAGAAAGGTTTTAGTCTACCCCAAAGGAATCTCATGTCAATGCAGTGAAAAGAATTCTTAAATACATCAAAAGCACTATTGATTATGGGTTGTGGTACCCCAAGTGCAATGATTTCTCACTAATAGTGTATACAGATGCAGATTGGGTAGGAAGTATGGATGACATGAAGAGTACTAGTGGTGGAGCATTCTTCTTGAGGAACAAATTGGTTTCCTAGATGAGAAAAAAGAAAGAGTCTATCACTCTTTCTACTACAGAAGTAGAATATGTTATTGCAGTTGCATGTTGTACACAGGTCTTGTGGATGAAACAGACGTTAAAAGACATCAAAGTGGAATACAAAGAGCCTATCTCTATTCTTTGTGATAATTCTAGTGCCATTAATATATCACAGAATCCAGTGATGCACTCCAAAACCAAGCATATATCAATCAAGTATCACTTCATCAGTGAGAAGGTTGCAGATAAGGAAGCCAACATGGAGTATGTTCCCACCAAGGAACAAGTGGTTGACATATTTGCCTGAACACTCGATGCCGACTCAAGAAACATGGCCCAGTGAGCTCATCGATCCCAATCCCAAGGAATGGACTCTCAACCCACTGAGGACCATTCATGGAGGAATGCAGCTGACAGAGCTGCCAAGAGAATGACATCTCTTGCATGAAAGGAGCTCTCCAATGGACAAGGAAGCTGTCATGATCATGAGAAGATGGATCCCATGTAGCCATGGACATTTCACATTGATATGGATCATAAGGAAACCCGATCCCAGGAGATTCAATGGAAGGACCATGGAAGAGGGCCGAGGGATGAAGCCCTTGGAATCGAAGAAATGCAATGATTTATGAAATGCATTGACTCGAATGGAAAATTGCTCATATGTTGCATTATTTCAACATTGACTATAACCAAAAGAAAAAATCAAACAAGAAACATTTTCCCAACCCAAGCCCAGGTTCTAAAGTTTCATAACCCAAGTCATGGTTCCCAAAGCTCTCATGGACCCTCCTGACTCTTGTATAACCCTTGGAGGTTCTCTTTGTTGTTGGTGAGTCATGAGTTTTTAGAACTTTGTAACCTCTGAAAAGAGGTCCTAAATTTTATCTTTTTTAGCGATTGTTTGACTTTGAAGCGAAGGATATCAAGTGATGTGAAGGTTTCATTCAAGGTGGGACCTAGTCATAATCACGTTTTTGAGAATGATTACAATGCAGTGACATGGCGATGAGGTGGGTAGGTGATATAATCAAGATTCTTCATTGGTGTGACTGATGGTCATCTGCGAGACCTGTTTGGATGTCTCCTTGACAACCCAATGACCTTCCCATTGGTGAGACAGAATGGTGTCGGCAAAATGTTGAAGGATGTCTCCTTGACAACCCGATGACCTACCCATTGGTGAGACAATATGGTATCTCCAAGATCTTGAAGAAGGTGTCTTCGATAGGGTGATGGGAGAATGGGTGCCAACTATGGGACCCAGTAAGGTAAGGATGACATGCAGTCATGAAGTAAATGACTGGATGACACATTGAAGGAAATGATAGTGGATAGTGACATGTGGTGACATGATGGTGTGAGGGCCACTTGTCTATAGCAGCGAATGGTATCAACGTGACAACCCCATATCGATGAGAGTGGAGTTGATGTATCTTTGATAGCTCGATGGCTATCTCATCAATTCAAAATTGGTGTATCAGTGGGAGTCTAGAAGATGTCCCTTCGAAAGAGAAATAAGGTGAAAAGCTAAGTGGGACCCAACAAGATGGTGATTACAATAGATTGTGATGAAGAAGAATAGGTGGAAAAGAGTGATTGCTCGATATGATAATTCACATCGTTGTTGTGAATTACGTGGAAATGACATGTAATCTCATGCACTCGAAGGTGGTTCATATTGAAGAGAACAGTGGATGTTGGTAAGACTGTAATGAATGTCTCTTCAACTAAGTGACATGATGTTAAGTGAATACCCCAAGATCGATGATGGTGATTTAAACAATTTCTTATCCAATGGTTAGGATTTAAAGACATGATAGTGAATGAGGATCATAGGATCAAGGCGTGAAAGGAGAGGATTAATGGCCAGAATTCAAAAGTAGAGATCTGAAACGACTATGAAAATGTGAACAAGGGTTTGGACTACAAAGCAACATAGAAGAAGGAATTAATTGGTCCAACTGCACTAGTGACCAATGTAAATTAATATTTTATCTTCAAGATGGTGACACATAGAGTCATTTTGATCAAGATCAAATCTGATCAAATGAATAGGAGTATGTATTGAATGCATACAAGTTTCTAGGGTTTGATAGAGATCCAATTTGGGTAATTTTTTTGTAATAGAATTAAATGTTGAAGGGATCAAGGTGAATTAGTAACTTGTTGAAGAAGGCATTAGGTGTGAAAATCCCTAACCAAGATCTTGATGTAAGTAATGAAAAGAGTGAGAGTTGCAGTTTATGTGAAACAAGAACTTGAAGCAAATAACTGTAATAGAGAGTAAAAAATCTGTATATACATGAAGTTGGTTACAGTGGTTAGAGTGAACAAAGAGAGAAGTGTAATGTACTGAAGTGATGCATTATAGGTTTTGTTGAACCAACCTTATGTATATTTGAAATTGTAAATCTTCATAGGTTGTAGCCTCATTGTACTGAGTTGTAGCTCAGATTAGGTGATAGTTATCTCCTTGGACTTATAGCTCCTAAAATAAAAGTAGCAACATCCTTGAAGTTGAAGCTTCTAAATAGAGAGTTGAAGCTTCCTTAGAGTTGTATCTCTTAAAAGTGTAACTAAACTTCATTGCTTGTGAGGATGGATTAGGACAGTAGATCCTAGCAGCATTTCTCACTGTGGTTTTTCCCATCTTGGGTTTTCCATGTACATCTGATGTTATGTGTTGATCTCTCTTGTGCTTGTGAGTATTATATCTATGCATGATTTGAATTGCACATTTGCTTTTTTAAGGTTAAGTCTACAAAAGGTCTCTCTGAATTAAAATTTTTAATATCTATTGATTCACCCCCCTCTCAGTAGATCATTGTGTTCTAACAGATCTGATATGTGGTCAAATTCAACCAATGATTCCATATGTGTTAGTTCCAATTTCCTCAGAGGGTGATACATATGGAGTAGTCTAAGATAACTTAACCACCATTTCTCAACCCACTCCTTTGACTTGCACTCATACCAGGCTTCCATTGTACATGAAGAATAAAAGCATGCCATCTTCCACATATAGATACTCCATGAACCTGCATTTGAGCTAAGGAAAGAGTGTGGCTCACTCAATCCTATCAATGTACAATAATCCTCATATGGTACAATGTTATTATCATCCATCAACCAAAATAATCTACAAATTGAAGACTTACCTTCATTACCTGGACCCATCAAAGCATTACACCACTCAATGATTGATTTTGTATCTATCAAATTTGCATTATCTTTATAATTAACTCTTCTCGTGCTAATGCTATTTTGACACATGCTCCTACACCATCATGCTCCCCCTTTCCATGCCCTTCTTCACAAAAGTTTCACATATGTTGAACACCTGTAATGACATGCATCCTGCTCAACCAATAGAACATGCATGAATTCTTGAACTATGATGCATAGTTATCTAACCATATTATATGTTAACCATATGTTATGCCCCTCTGATCCAAATCACTGTAGAACAACTAGAAGCAACCTTGCATGAAATTTGGAGAATTTGTCTAATCATCACTAATATAAAAGTGGTACTCCCTCAATACCTTCCTTTGTTCCTATGTACTATTAGTTTCATGAAAGAATGCTATGTGCACAAATATAGAAACCTATGTTGAGTTTTAATACTATGACTGCACCTCATGTTGTGGTTGTAAAGTGTAGTTCTCTACAAATTTGACCACTGAAACTATGCTACCAACTAGAAAGGTGTCCTTGCATAACTTGAATTGCAAGTTCAACCATCAAGGTCTATCGGTATGCCTTGCATACTCATACACTATACTGTCATGAAATGCAGACATAAATAGATACACTGAAATATTTTGAATAACCAAATCACACCTTTTTTCTTGATTACCATCTTTTCTAACGTATGCCACTATTTTATACTTCCCAAACTCTACTAGTTGTTTTCCCACTACATGTTTTATTTCCATATATTGACATACAAGCATACATTGCAAGCCACTGCAATGCTAACATGAACCATCCAAGCATATTTTCTTGTAGAATATTTGGCCATCCTCTCTTTCACATAATTTTTTTTATAAGAACTCTCTTGAAGATGTTGGTGGGGCATGTATGCCACAATCCTGCAAACATTGTTTGTATGCAAATTTAAACATATAGAATGATAAACATCATAATGCTTAGAGAATCCAATATGTAATCTACAGCAACAAGTAGTGCATGTGTGATTTATCTTGACATAAAAATATTTAAGCATTTCAAAACATCTTTGATAAATTTGAATTTGAGGATAATCCTCTTGAAATTTATGAAAAAATTGGGTTTGAGTCGTATCCAAAAAATGCTTTGGATGTGTGTCACGATTCTGACTACCGATTCTCCTTCTTACCACATCCCTCTGATTCATAGATGGAATTGTGTTATTCTTCCAATAGACTTCAATTAGTGTTCTCAATGCTTCAAAAATTGGTTTATCTTTTCGTGGGAATCTCCCCAAGAATTCCCATAATTCATTTTAATCAGTGCCCTCAATTCTTTAGTTCCTTTGAACAGATCTTGATAAAGTTTTTCTATTAATTCTCAATTGTTGACTTGTCTTTCTAATGAGACGAGATCTCCTTGTTCGACTACTTACCAAAGTCAATGTAATGACATGTCAGGTGACATAACTATCCTTGGAGTGTGAGGTCTCACCTACACTCTCATAAGCATCCATTAGATTCTTCAAAATAGTATTTTCACTTGAAGCATTCAATGTTCTCAACCCA
The DNA here is from genome assembly GCA_007258455.2 of Sequoia sempervirens. Taxonomy (NCBI): domain Eukaryota; kingdom Viridiplantae; phylum Streptophyta; class Pinopsida; order Cupressales; family Cupressaceae; genus Sequoia; species Sequoia sempervirens. The sequence goes on along the minus strand of VDFB02026320.1, from coordinate 131,039,431 downwards.
AGAAACTTCATGATGTTTCTATACTGTATACCTCACATCATTTCAACAAATAGTTGACATCTTGCGGTCTCATTTATCCTTTCAAAGATCAATTTCCAAATCTTATCAGCATATCTTCTACAAGTGCATTCTAGAATCTTACCTTCCATTGGCTGCGAAATATTCTCATCAATATTAATTAAATACTTTGGATTTTTATGCAAAATTCTAGGTGGTGTTCTCCTAGGTACATACATCTCCACATTAGGAATTTCGTCAATGTTTAAGTGAGATGGGCTAGATTGTATACATTTGATCGAGGGTGGAATAGACGACATACCTTGAGGTTGACATGGGGATGATGGCATACCTACTTTGTCACTTGAGATGTGGTGGATGGTGTCCCTCTATATTCACTTGCAGTAGATAGTGTCCCTCCATATTTACTTGTGGTAGATGGTGTCCCTCGATATTCACTTATGGTTGATGGTGTCCCTTTGTATTCACTTGTGGTAGAGGGTGTGTCTCCAACTATGATATTCAAATATATCTAAGCATGATGCTTTCGCATTCACACCCTTTGTGCTGCCACTTCCTTTTCTCTTTTTGATGGTTAAGGTTCCTCTTCAATTGGCTTGTTTTCATCAGTCTATCCAATTTCTTCTTCTAACGATATCCCCTCATCAATTCTTTTTTATTTTCTTTATTAGTTTCATACTTTTCCTCTATTGGTTTATTCCTTCTTCGTTTCCTCGACATGACAGATAATTATACCTGTAGCATGATAATGAGACAAATATTAATTCCTAAAAAATGAATCCATACAAATAAATGAAATATATGTCATTCAAGACTTCATACAAAATACTTACAATCTTCCTATAGAAGGGTTTTTCTAGCATAGATAAATTTCACATGAATTTTTGGATGGAATTCCTTAAATAAATTTGGTCATGTGGCATGCCATGATTGAAAGATAGGCTCAAAATGGAAGCATGGACAAGGCATGTGAATTGTTTGAAAATAATTTTTTGGTAGACATGTATGCAAAATGTGGTACCCATGACAAGCTAGTGAGCTCACTAGCTTGTCAATTTGCTAGGGTTGATAAGGTAGGGGTAGCTTGAAAAAATAAATCATAGAAATGGGGTCTCATATGAGGCATTTTTTCAAGCTGCCCCTACCTTGTCAATGCTCACATGAATTTTTGGATCCAATTCCTTAAATAAATGTGGCCATGTGGCATTCCATAATTGCAAGATAGGCTCAAAATGGAAGCATGGACAATGCATATGAATTTTTTGACAATAATGTTTTCATAAACATGTATGAAAAATGTGGTACCTTTGACAAGCTAGTGAGCTCACTATCTTGTTAATGTGGTAGGGTTGACAAGGAATGGGAAGCTTGAAAAGATGCCTCACAAAAATGGATTCTCACAATGATGTACATCACTGTGAGACCCCATTTCTATGAGTCATTTTTTCAATATACCCCTACCTTGTCAACTCTACTACATTGACAAGCTAATGTTTGAAAAGATCACAAGCTTTTCAATGCTCACATGAATTTTTGGATCCAATGCCTTAAAAAAATGTGGTCTTGTGGCATGCCATGATTGCAAGATAGGCTACACCTTTCCCCATGTTGCTAACTTAGCCTTGAATAAAGAGTCTTGAAATAGTGGAGAGAAGGGTTACAATCCCTTATAGGTAGAATAATCAAGGAAACATTTAAAATATATCACAACATTAGTGATGAGGTAAGTTTAGTGATGAGGTAAATTTAGAAATAGAGATGAAAACCAAAATAGATTCAAATATCTATCAATGTGGGAGGAGTATATTCCAATTTTGTAAATACATGTATGGAAAATTTGGTAGCATAGACAATGCAATTAAGTGTTTGAGAAAATGCACATCACCATGAGACCCCATTTCTTTGAGGCATTTCTTCAAACAATTGATTTCCTTATCTATTCTATTTGATAAAATGCTTTGGTAAACATGCATGGAAAATTTGGTAGCATAGACAAGGCAATCAGCTGCTTGGTAGAATTGTTTGAAAAAATACCTCAATGAGATGTGTCCTCATGGACTAGAATGATTGCAAGATATGCACAAAATGGATTTTTTGAAAAGGATTTAGAAAATTTCAAGCATATGCAATTTCTAGGTGTAAAACCAATTTCCACTACATTTTCCAACATCCCCCATGCCTATACCAAAATGAAAGCTTTGGAGAGGTGTATGAACATCCATAGAAAAGGACTGAGAAATGATGTATTATTTTACATACTTAAAATTTTTGTGATATATATGTGTATACAAAATGTGGAAGCATACACAAGGTAAGTCAATTGTTTAACAAAATTCCTCAAAGAAACGTCGTTTAAAATGTAATTGGCATGCAAACAATTGTGTAATTTAAAATGTGCAATGACAAGCTAAGGTTATAATGTCAAATAAACAATGATGAACATGGAATATGAAAAATAACAAAATCAAAGCAAGCCAAAATAGAATGAAAGAAAATATAAAGAGAATGTATAAAGACTTCACATACCTAAAAAACAGAGATTCAAATGGAGGAGTTTTTACCCAATTATGTAGCCTTT